>JACXGK010001056.1:0-79166 GCA_016801125.1 Novumbra hubbsi | reverse complement strand
CGTCTGACTTCGAATCAGAAGATTGAGGGTTCGAGTCCCTTCGTGGTTGGTATGTGTTGATGCATATTTACAGAAGTTTGAGGGTTTTAGACCGTTTGTTTTGGGTGTCTGTTGATTCATATTTACAGAAGTTTGAGGGTTTTAGACCCTTCGTGGTGGGTGTGTGTTGATCCAGCTTTCCAGAGTGTTGTTTTTGCAACAAACTCATATCCTGAAATATTTTTGAATCGCATTTGAACATGGATTTTCAGCAGAAGTAGACCGCCTGGCCTAATGGATAAGGCGTCAGATTCCGGATCTGAAGATTGAGGGTTCGAGTCCCTTCGTGGTTGAGGTGTGGTGAACCTGCTTTCCAGATGGAAATTTTGCAGCAAACTCATAACCTGAATAATTTTTGAATCGCATTTGAACCTGGATTTGCTGCAGATCCAGACTACGTGGCCTAATGGATAAGGCGTCTGACTTCGAATCAGAAGATTGAAAGCTGTGTTGATCCAGCTTTCCAAAGTGTTGTTTTTGCAGAACACTCATCATCTGAATAATTCTGGAATCGCATTTGGACCTGTATTTGCTACAGAAGCAGACCATGTGGCCTAATGGATAAGGCGTCTGACTTCGAATCAGAAGATTGAGGGTTTGAGTCCCTTCGTGGTTGGTGTGTGTTGAATCCTATTTACAGAAGTTTGAGGGTTTGAGACCCTTAGTGGTGGATGTGTATTGAGCTAGCTTTCCAGAGTGTCTTTTTTTTGCAGCAAACTCATAAGATGAAATATTCTTGATTTGCATTTGGACCTTGATTTTCCCCAGAAGCAGACCAAGTGGCCTGATGGATAAGGCGTCTAACTACAAAGAAGAATGTTGTGGGTTCGAGTCTCTTTGTGATTTGTGTTCTTGGTTCATTTTCCAGATTGTTTTCTTTTTTTGCCTCAAACAAACGCATATCATGTGGCCTAATGGGCAAGGTGTCAGGCTTTTAATCAGTATTTTGGGGGTTTTAGTCGCTTCATGGGTATTTACTTCAATTGGTTCAGTATCTAATAGTTTACAGTCTCTGTCCTATTTAATATGCTTTATTCTCAATATACTTAAAACACTGTTGGCATTTGTTTAATTGCTTTTGGACCTGGATTTGCCCCCGATGCAGACCACATGGCCTAACGGATAAGGCATCTTGAATCAAGTTGCGCATTGATTGTTTTTTGCAGGTGACCACTTGGCCTAATGCAACTGATTTCAAAACAGGAGATAGCAGCTGTTTTAGTTTTATGCTTGCTAACCATTTGCTGTGACTCTCCTGATTTTGTGTGCTTAATTGTCAATATAGAAACCTGAAAACATTGTTGGTGCTTCCTGGTTACTGTTTCTTATAAAGAATGAGCTATTCAATCGACACTGCAAACTTTGTTGAAGATTAATGTGAATATCACAACTTCTGTTTCTTAATCTTTGACTATCATTTTACAGTTTTACAAGTGTTAAGGTTAGGGCTTCTAACACATCAACTTTGAGAACACAATGCTGTAGTCAATTTAACTTCTGGGATGTCATTCTGTCCAGTTAGGACGCATTAGCGATTGTGACAACATGACAACAAGTATACTTGAGAGGCAATAGCAAGACAAACCCCTAAAAAGGGAATGGTTTGCAGGTAGTGGCCACCTGCAAGGAGAGCTGGACAGGGACGTAGAAGGGAATCAACCCAGCAGCAGGACCGGAATCAGCTCCTTTTTTTCAAGGAGGAACAGTAGGACCACTGCCAGAGCCTTGCCAAATGAGCTCCAGTGGGCTACTGGTGTGCATGTTTCTGAACAGACTCCATGAGGGCCCGATGTCCTCATCATCCAGCATGTTGGTCAGTGTATATGGATGTGGAGAGGGGAGGTGTATCCTTATAGGGAGGGTTGCACAGACCTCCATGTGCTAGCCAACAGTACTGTGACTGCTGTGCCATGAGTGCTGTTAGGTACCAAGATGAAATCCTCACAGGCCCTGGGATCCTCCTAGTTCACCACAATGACCAGCCTCAAGTGGCTAGTTTGTGTGGGCAGTTCCTGGTTGATTGGCATAATCCAATTCAGATCCTATAAGACATTATGTATGGGTGCATCCAACCCTGCCAAGTAGAGCCACAGACTGTCCAGAACCTCACTGATGCCCTGATCCAGGTTTGGGAGAGGAGGTTGGGAGTGCATACAGGCACGTCGGTGCCACACACACTACTGTGTTGCAAGTTAGAACAGCCTGTGATTTCAAATTGTGTGTGTTTGAATCCATCCCTCCATCGTTTGGTAGTTTTATTTCCCACAGACCGTTTTTATTTAATTTTGGTCTTAATGAAGTACACAATGTACAATAAAGGTTTTAAACTTTAATATATTTTGTTCTTTGAGACTCGATGTGTGATTCAAGTGTTCCCTTTTTTGCGCTTTGTATGTGGTTGTTCTACCTATGTTTGGTGTTAGATACTAAAATAAAAAAAATGTGTTTGTGTGTGTAGTGTGAACATGTTGTCGTGGGTGTTTTGGAGCTCATTAGAAATGAGGTACACCGGCCGACGGCCCTGTCAGGTAAGCACAGTGTCCCTTAATTGTTTTAAGCATTGTATATGTTCATATAAGACATAAGTTACATACATATATTGTTATGTATTACTTTTCTGTATGGGTGTGCCCTGATGTATAAGATTATTTATTAGAATAGTGTGTTTCGTCATTTCGTGGTATTTACTTATTCCCCTTAGTGTCATAGAGAGATTTAGTTTTGGAATTCTTTTGTAGTTTATATGTCACTTAAACAATTTTCTGAACTCCATGATTTAACTGTTACTTGGTTAAACATGTTGGCTTTATGAAATATGCAAATATTGATCTTGCATAAGACTCCATGTAGGCAATAAAATAGTGTTGTTATGTTCTGATAATCATTAGGAAAAAATATTATTGAACAACTTACAACCGATTAATCTAATCTTTTTCTTTCTTTCTGTGTACCACAGAGACCAAATTACCACAATCCTTTCACCACACTCATGGTAGTCATGGCAACTGTAAAGCTAATCTCCAGTGGAAAGAGAAAAAGGAAAGCGATGATGCTGATCTGTGCTTTATCTATCCCACTCTACTTAGATGTTTATATGCTCCTCTACCCACTCTCTTTCCCACACCATCTTCCAAACCATAACATCACCTCCTCTTTCCTCCCCCTGGCAAACACGCACACATATGTTCTGGGTGATTAGGCTAGCTGAGCTGTTGGCCAGAAACCTTTTAAAGGAAAAAAGACAAGCAAAAGAGGGGGCGGGGTTTAGAGAAGCAGCGTATACAGATATGCTAATGTTGTGCCCAGTGTTACCACTAGTTGGCAGAGTTTTTGTGAGCGTGCCTTGAGGAGAGGTTAGCATCACAAAATGTTCAAGCAGCGGGGAGGAGCAGACGGCTCATTGGCTGCTGTGGTGTGTGTATGCATGGATCAGCGGAATGAAGTGCATGGATAGAGATGCAAGCGGAGGAAGGTTAAACTGCTACCACATCTTTACATTTATATTGATTAAATCACTTGCTTTTTACACGCGTTTCAACACACCCTGCTAATCAGAAGATGATGCATTACCTCATAACAAGCCACTGTCCCACTAGATGACCGTGGTGGGTACAGCCAGGCAGGAGATGCAGATGGGGAGAGATAGAGAGAGGATGAGGAAGACAGCCTGGAGATGAACAGAAACAGGAATGGATTCCAGAGCTGCCGCTGGTCTTTTTGAGAAGCACCTGGCCAAAGTGCAATTAGAGTGTTATCTAGACAAGTGAAGGGAAGAAGAGGAGGAGGGCTAGCCGCTGTTGTGCGGTGATCGGCTCTGATGGCTCCTCGCTCCCCGGGGAATCAGAGACAGAAACATAGCAACCGGGGAGGAACAGTACACATGTAGGAGAGGACAGTGGATAAAAGAAGCGTGTGTTTTGAACAAGAGGAACGGGAGTAACATGGCCGCACAGTCTGATGGAGGGGGATGGGGAGGACTGGGGGAAGGGGTGGGGGAGGAAGGCTTTGATGAAGACACAGAAGGAGACTGTCAGCCTCTGGACTCTGCAGCCATACACATCTGTCTCTGCTGCCATTCTGCTGTCTGCTACTGGGGCTGTCACTCTAACTGCCTGGGGAACCTGCTGGGAGGGGACACTAACGGGTAAGCATGTGTGATATGATAAATGCCTCTGCTGGTCTGTTTTTTATAGTTTTATATTATTCTTATTATGATTTTTGCTATTATAGAGGAACCGGAGTTGGCGGCATTAGCGGTTTAAGGGAGACTCGCTGCCCGCCTGAGGAGGGCCTGTGGCTGGACTGCCTCTGGCTTATCTTGGCTCTCCTCGTCTTTTTCTGGGATGTTGGAACAGACCTACTTCTTGCTGCGGACTATTACGCCAGACAAGATTATCTGTGGTTTGGCCTGACACTTTTCCTTGTGCTAGTGCCATCGATAGTGGTTCAGATCCTGAGTTTCCGCTGGTTCGTTCAGGACTACAGCGGAGAGTGTATGACAACCTGGATGGGGACAGTGGACTGCAGCAAGGGAGGAGAGAGAGAGAAGCTTACCAGGCGAGGGCCAGCTGACCACGGAGGGGTTTATCCAGGGACAGATCGGGTCAGAGTGGTATCAGTGTGGCTTTGGCAGATCTCCATACACATTCTACAGCTGGGACAGGTCTGGAGGTATGGACAGAACATATGAACTTATTTTCTTCTCTCTACTCTTTTCTTTCCGGTGTTTTTTTCAACACTGTTCTATGTTTCTTACTATCTAATAAGGTCCTGACAATAGACTATGTGTTTGCATCGTGCACACAGGCACACACAGAGACAGAACTATAGGTATAAATCAGTGTTTGTTTACCCCCCTTTCACTAATAGTGTAAGTGATAATAAACACAAATGTTTGACATTTAGCAGATGCTCTCTTCCGGAGAGTTATAGTTAGTGCACACATTTTAAGATATCTAGTTTATGCACAACACAGTACATCCTACTCAATGAAGTAGTAATCAGAAATAGTCAGTGCTGGAAGGAAGATACACCAGATAACATTGCAAACATAGTTTAGTAAGGCAACGGTGTGGGACGGCTGTTTAGTTATTTTATAGATTCTTAGGTAGGGAATCTAGTTCCACCATACTACTGTTAATGTCGCAAACATATCATTTGTAAAATTTGTTATTTGTATCCTTAAAAAGTTCCACATGTTATTGTTAGAATGAGGCCAAAATACAGAATATATAAAAGGTCTACACACCCTAAACTAAAATGCTAAACTCAAGCTAATCATTCTAAAAGTGGTCAACCTTTAATAAGATATTGTAACTAATGATATTTAGGTTAATGATTTTAATAATTTCAAAAAAGTAAAAAATAAACGGTCAATGCATTGTTTATACTTGTGTGGAAGTACCTATTGCTTGTACTACATCAGAGAGTCTTTTTGGAAACTATCATATCTGGATTTTGTATTTTTGTATTTTGTATCCCTCTCATTTTTACAGAAGAGCTCAGTCAAATTGGTTCAATAAAAAGGAAAAAGAAAGCACTGGTTAGCTCAGCAATGTCAAATGACCTGGTATACTGGGAAGACCTTGACACTAAAGAATGCTCACCACTGTACTTTTGAACAATAACATCCCATAGATCTTTTGTTATCTCCTTGGGGACCATGGTTATCTTTGCCATATGCAACCAAGAAATTAATTAAAAAGACATATATGAGGACTTGGAACTGTGTATTTGTGTGTCAGGTACAACATTGGCATGGGGAGGGATTTGTCAGTGAAGGGGGACCTTCGGAGACTGTTTCTGATATCATAGTTTTAAATGACCTAATTTTAAATGAATGTCTAAAAAGCAACCAAGTAAAGACATTTCTACCCCCCCCACCCACACTTATTTTAAAGCCCTGGAGGTTCCAGCCATAATTGTAATAGTATATCATGGCAGTGGTATAACTAAAACAGAGTGAACACTTTTCTTTAGGTCATAGGCAACTGAAAAACAAACAAAGAGAGAACAGGTTAAGCCTTACTACAATAGTTTATAACCAACTGCCTTGGTAATCTAGCTAACGTTATGTTATGCAAATGTCTGATTTGATATTGTGGGTTGGGAAATATTAGTCTACACCTACAGTTTGACACATATATTTAATTAGCAATCAAAACCCTAAAGAAATAAATATTTTCTTACTGAACCGCAATATCACGTTATTAATTCCACTCCATGCCACCAGCCAACACAATCTTTGTCTCTCTCTTTCGCTCTCTTTCAGAGGAAACGTAAAAAGGCCTATGTCCCTGAGGGATATGTTTAATGGCCTTAAAAGCTGATGTGTGTGAGAGATGGGGGTTGGGAGGCTGGTCAGGTATTGTCTACGAATCTGAATGTAGGAGCATTTTGCACATTCAAAAAGCCATGTTACCAGGTTGTGTGGTTTCTTGTTAGCGTGCTAGTGAATTAACATGTTAATGTGTGAATTCAGAAAGCAGATGCTACCTGCATGTGCCAATGACAGAACGCCACTTCACCTTGGTCCAGGACCAACTCTGCCCGGACCCATTGGTCAGCAAGCCTAAGTAGATTTACAAATCAAATATATACAAAATAAAACAATATAATACATCCCTAAACTACAGATAAACTGATGAAAAACGAAATGGACTGAGGGCCTTATGGTCTCCTCCCCTCTTGACTATGGCGGTATTCAATTTAAACATATATTTTACAAATGATTTCACAGAATGTTTTGTACATTGCAAAAGCAGTACAGAAGATTAAAAAAACACTATTCATCTAGCTGAATGAATAGCTTTTCTAGCTAACAATGGTATTACTACCACCTTGAACCATTTAAGTGAATATCCCTAACCTGTTTGTGGATGTTAGCTGATTTAGAGCAACAACACATTCAAACCAACTCTCCCCTTGAACTCAGTTTTAACTGTGACCCTGTCAGTGTATATGTGAGTGTCAGTTACCAGATCACCACATTTACCTTCAAGCCTTGGTGTATGTCAGAAAGAATGAATGAATGACCCTTGACTCCATTTAATCAATAATCACTCACTTTTGGAAAGAACAAGGCAAGAATCAGTTCTAATCAGGTAACCTAGTCTTCTGAACAGTCAGTATCTTTGGTAGAACTTTCAGTACCGTATACTGCTCCTATTGTCAATAATAATCGCATATTCAAAGCACATTCTTGCTCTTCTATTCTGAACTGTGGATGAGAGTGTATCTCAGTTCCATCGGATAAGGCATAATCGGCTCATCTCAGACCATCACAATGGTTCCTTGTTTCTGTCCGTCCCTACTACCGTTGACAATAATTACTAGCCTATTACAACACATCTCTAGACAACACAGCCAGGTCTATATGGGCTAAGCTAACCAGTCAAACCACATCAGGTGGATATGATTATATACCCACCTGACACGACCACAATGGCATCAACATTCTTCCAAGCTAAATGTGTTCTGTTTCGGTCCCTGTTGGCCTCCAGAATTAAATTAGACAATTCTTTAAAAAATCCCAAACAATATAAAATTCTCCTCCACTGTGTACACTAGATAATATAGATGTTGTTAATAAACGACTGTTAGATTGGTTCACAAAATTAATTCAGTTCATTGGTTAGTTCAACAAATTGTATCCTGGAGCCCGCAAGCACCGGTAGCAGCACGGCTCACCAGGCACCACGCTCCTCATCCTGCGTGCATTTTGCTGCCTTGTGGGGCATTTTACTAGTTCCTTTTAGCTAGGAAGGTCTTTAAGGATTAAAATGGTCTATGACCCCTAAAATGGTCCACTTTTAGAAGTTTTGTGTCTGCATAATTTTGTTACAGCTGAATGCTTGTTTGCTCAAGAAATAGTGCATTGCCTATTGGAGAATTTTGTGGTTTCCCATTGGTCCAAGAAACCATGGTTTACAGTTATCATTTGCTTGCTGAGCGGGAATTTGTGGCACTTGTTATTGAACCAGGACTTGCTGTCTCAGGTGCGCTACCTGGTTTGCTATCCACGGCCAGAATATTGGAACCTATGGGTATGGGCAAGCTGTGATTATATAACATGGAGATGGGTCTTTCAACTGTCTCAAGCCCTCTTTGGTCTTGAAAGGCTTGAATGTAGATCAGATGTGGACTTGTTAAGTGTGCACCCCATTGTCTTACCTCATTCCCTTCATCACTGAACTGTGATACATTTTCTCTATAAGGGAATATATATAAGAAAATAAGGTAAGACACCTTTTTGTTTGATTTTGATTCACTGAACAATTATACAAATATGCCTGTAAAGGTTGGTGTGGCAAAATAAAGTAGATGCAAAAAGTAAACAGCAAAGTGAGTCAATTTCAACTAGGACCTAGGAACAACTAGGATCCACACTGCACAACACTGCCTCTGTTTAGGTCGGACATTTTCTCACAGCTTATATTTTAGTGGGTGAGACTTACTGGGTACATTGAGCATTGAGATGGGCCTGTTGCCCTTTGCACATTCAGGTAAAAGCTTTTTACCAGAGACAACCTCCCTGCCCAAGAAGTGATGGTGAGTTAATTCAATACAGCTACTTTGTATATTAGCTGAACCTTTAGTTTAAAAAGCCTTGATAGAACATTAACGTAGTACACTAGCTGCATTGTCTAGCAAAGAAAAGAAGTTTAATAATTTAGGAAGCTACACAGTTAATTCCATGATTTTCCCAAGCCCTCATATACGGGTAGCTAGCTAAATTAATTGTAAAATAAATGTCTTGAATCTGGTAAATGTACCAGCAACTTTACATCATTTAAATCATCCCACATCTTAAGCGTGAGATCTTAAGCTCTCCCTCAATGCACTTAACCCTGCCTCAGGTAGAATTCCTATATATTTAACACTTATGCCCACTTATTGGTTCAATGCTGAATATTTTTGTTTTAAAGAAAGTATTTTGCAAAGTAACATTATCTTTTCTGTCTCTCTCTCACAGATGGGTGAAGTGTGGCAGTTTTATGAAGACATGCACATGCAAAGGGGAGTGCAGCACAGCTAATTGTTAAGGTTTAATTGCCTACCATAACAAATATTTGTAAAACAAAAGAACACTACATTTATCCAGAAAGGACCAATTATTAATGAATTATTCCATGCCCTTCACTCTGTCCCAGTTAAAAGGTCAAGAATAAATACTTTTAAACTATCTATTTGCTGTATGTCATTTGTAACTTGTAGATATTAATGTCAATATGAAACATACAATTCTAAACTAAACTACTTGCTCTCATTGAACATTCTCTGAAATTCATGCTGTCATCTAGATCGTTAATCCATCTAACTGATATTATTTACATTATTCAAATGAAGTGCAGTGTTTTAATTGATACAAAATCTCTGCTACAGTTGTGCCTATCCTGATTCTTGTGTATGCAGGTGTTCAATGTAATAAGCCACCTATAACGGAGAAGCGAGCTAACATACTCATCCAGTAGAACAAACAGTATTGTCTAAAGAAGGTACTTTGGTACTATGTCAATCATTTTAAACATAAAACCAAATAATTTATAGTGTTTGTTTTAGAGAAGAGTGTTGGTTTTCGCTCCTCTCTGTATCTTTATAGTCTTGCTCCTGGCAAGAATGTTCTGCTGAGTGTACCTTTAAAAAGTGCCAAGTGAGACATCAAGCTGACTAGAAATCCTGCCTTCCAGGAACTAAATCATGAATAGACCATCACTTCTTTGATGTTCCTGATTGCTGCTATATGCAGAGCAGAGCCATACCTTGTTTCCCATAATCAACTTTCTGTGATTATAGACATCCACAGAAAGTTCCCTTTTGAGCGGTCGCTCTGCATGAAACTGAGTTTCATCCATACACTCCAAAAGTATATCCAGCAAACATTAGTCAAATTGAATAAGGTAACTAACACAAAGTGCAGTACGCAAACTGCCTCTCAAAGACCCCATAAATCTTATGAAACCTGCCCAGCAATTTTTCCTATAGGATAAGGGGTGTGACTTCTAGATAGCCTCCATGATCCAGTGCATAAGGCACAGTTTACAGAGCAAGTTACCATGCAGAACACAAATTACAATTGATTATTAACCCAAACTATGAAACATTGTGGTAAACGTTAAACAAATATTATGTAAATCTTGGAAAGCCATGGCTGGTCAAAATAGAACTGCGCATGTGGCACTTCACTGTAAGCGGAGAGGTATTGGCGATGATATATAGAAAGATCTCATGATTAAAGGTGGAGGAGAGATTAAATGCATATGTTTCTTGTACAGAATATGATTGCGTTAAAAATGCCAAACTGGGCTCCAAAATTGTCCTTGTTGTACAGCTTTGAAGTTTAAATTCTGGTCGCGGCACGCAGACAGTGCCCAGGGATTTCACATGGGCTTTGTTAATTGGATGTGGCAGATGTAGAACTGGGTTGTCTCATCAAGCTCTGAAAACTCCTGGTTCTAGGTCAGGCACATGCAACCTTAACCTGGGTTGTTGGACGGTGAATATATTCTCCACACACGTGCATGTCTAGTTGGACGAGCAAAAAATAAATAAAAACGGTTTGGTAATATGTACAACAGACATCGATCTTTGACTCCTCAGGGTTACTGCGAGGAGGCAAGGCATTAATCACAAATTGGAGTAATATGGAGCAGAAACAATATTGAGGAAGAAAATAATATATATATATTTTCCAAACAATATTGTCAGCAAACGGGTCTCATAGACACTCACCAGAGACACAGAATGCCTTGTGTGAACAACAATATACATTGCAGAGCAGTAATAACTCCACTTGTAACAAATTTGACATTGAATTTTGAAAATGTATGTTTTGTATAGATGCTGGCTGTTATTCATTGGCAGGTACAATGAAAGACACAAATCAATTATGCAACTCTGCATAAGCATTTGTGATGTGACAAAACACAATAATCTACTGGTTCTGTGGCAAAATAATGATCTATTGTGAATGTATTTCATTATTTCATTTCTGAACAGACACAAATAATACCATTATAAACAGTCAGATGCCCTGTGACTAAATAAAGATATATAATTCTGTACAGAGCATAAAATTATATAATTCAAATTTACATTGTGGTGGTCAGTGGAGATAAAATGACCTAAAAATAACTATAAAGTAAAGTCTATAGCTTTATGTGGGTTGATACTGATTTATGTCTACATTTAACCTGGATCAATTATGAGTAATGAGCACCAGTTATTTTTTTCAATTTTATTATGCCTTTGGAGTTTAAGCAAAAAACAGGGTGATCATCAACACAGAGAGAGCTATATATAACTGAAGGGATTACTCTAGGTGGTTAGCTGATTGTTTAGATTGATGTCTATGTACAGTTTAAACAAAGAGTCATGTTGGGATCAGTAAATGTAGATGAGGTTGACTACAGTAGGTGAGCTTGTTGCATATCTTGAATGCAAATCCAGCATTGTATCGATTACAATTTTAAATGAGTTAATACGATGGAGCCCAGGAGGTTTTATGAACGTGTCCGCACAAAAAGCATTATCAACAAGTGTATCGGTCAAACTCTCTCTCTGGCTGTCTCGCTCTCTGTCTGTTTCTGGGGTCATGATGGTTGACCTCTCACCTCTAACTTGCAGGTATATCCGTACGTTATATCTGGGTGTCCAGTCCCACCGTATGAAGGAGCATAAGGAGGCCCAGAGGAGGTTCTACTGGGCCATGATGTTTGAGTATGCAGACGTTAACATGCTGAGGCTACTGGAGACCTTCCTGGAGTCAGCTCCTCAACTAGTACTACAGCTTTGCATCATGATACAGCAGAACCGTGCTGAGACTCTACAGTGTACGTACTCATTCACGCACCCACCCGTCCACAGGTTTTATCAAGGTGAGAATCAATCCACCTCTCTCTCTCTCTCTTCCTAGGTATATCTAGTCTAGGCTCTCTGCTGTCTCTATCCTGGGTGCTGGCATCGTATCACAAGCTTCTTCGTGACTCCAGGGACGACCAGCGCAGCCTGAGTTACCGCGGTGCCCTCCTTCACCTGCTCTGGCGCCTCCTGACCATCTCCTCGCGGGTCCTCTCTCTCGCCCTCTTCGCCTCCCTGTTCCACCTCTACTTCGGCATCTTCGTGGTGCTCCACTGGTGCGGCATGGCTCTGTGGGTGGTCCACGGGGGGACCGATTTCTGCATGTCTCGCTGGGAGGAGGTGCTGTTCAACATGGTGGTTGGCATCGTCTACATCTTCTGTTGGTTCAACGTCAAGGAAGGCCGCACCAGGGGACGCATGGTGGCTTACTACTCTGTGGTACTGGCTGAAAACTCACTGCTCACCGGACTATGGTTTGTAGAGAGACATGGCTTGTAGACCAACACGCCTACCAATTAAAGAGTATCCGGCGTGGCAGTGCTAAAGCGTATATATCATGACGGTGTGTGTTTTGCAGGTATGTGTATCGTGACCACGCCGAAACGGACGGCTACGCCGTGCCGGCACTGTGTGGCGTCTACCTGTCCTTTGCGGGGGGAGTACTCGTCATGCTGCTATACTACAGCCTTCTTCACCCCTCACACGCACCAGCCCCACTGGCCTCGACCTGCTGTGACGAGTTGCTTTGGGGTCACCCCCTGCCCCCGTCTGCTCCCCCCACCCCAGCTCACCTGGCCGCCCCATACCCCAGCGATGAGGTCATCGCCGACGGTTGTCTGCCGGTGTTCCAGGTGCGCTCAGAGCCCCCGATCTTACAACGTTTTGAGGGCCCTCTGATTAAGATCGACATGCCCAGGAAACGGTACCCGGCCTGGGACGCTCACTATGTGGACAGGCGGCTGCGAAGGACCATTAACCTACTGCAGTACCTGACGCCTGCAGCCGCAGGGATACGATACAGGGAGGGACCTCTGCTCTACGAACTGCTGCAGTACGAGTCTTCACTCTGACCCACGTATTTACATCTAAACACATGTAGCCAATTGAAACCCTTTTTATCTAGTTAGCGGTGCATGCTAGTTGCATTTAGTTTGTGACATCACCCACTTCGGGATCAAGAAATAGTCGTTGGCCCTTCCTTTTTCTCGACAAGTTTGCAACCTTTGTGGAGTGACAGGAAACAATATTCACCGGTCTCTGGGATTGCTCAGGTAAGGGCAAGGAGAGGGACGAAAGCAACGCTGTTATATTGGTGCTGTGACATGGATCACTCAGTTGGGCTCTGCCCCGTTGCTTGGGTTGCTGTGGAGATTGAAGTAAAAGAAGATTCAGTGTAGCCTCTGATAAATGGCTGGCTACTTAGTGGTGTGTCTCACCAGTAGCTTTTAATTGGTGATAATACCTGCTCTGAGACCTAGACGTGCAGACCTAGACGTGCAGTATTTGTATACTCTACAGTATACTCTACATGATCCCTGTCTTTTGTGGAGTGACCATTGACAATGCCTTGCGAATTATGTTTGTCATTGGGTTCAGAGGGTCTCTGGTGTGAGCCAAGGAAACTACAATGTTACACACAGAAATAGTGCAGTATAGTGCATTCTTTATCTGTGTTTTTCTTCATCTGTTTTTCCACACTCAGCTGAAAAGAATGGAGAGTAAGGAAAAACTGCATGTCATTATTATTGGGTTTACATAAATATTAATAATAAAAGATTACATGAAACTTGGAAAAATGAATTAAATATAAACAGCTGCCTGAAAGTGGTCTGTGAGATCATATTCCTTTTAGTTTGCTAAAAGGTTCTGTCTTCATTCTTTAGGCTGGATAACTGGAGCTATATTTTTTTGTGGTGGGAACTGGGAGTATATTCCCTTTAGGTTGGTTAACTGGGAGTATATTCCCTTTAGGTTGGTTAACTGGGAGTATATTCCCTTTAGGTTGGTTAACTGGGAGTATATTCCCTTTAGGTTGGTTAACTGGGAGTATATTCCCTTTAGGTTGGTTAACTGGGAGTATATTCCCTTTAGGTTGGTTAACTGGGAGTATATTCATCTTTAGGTTGATAACTGGAAATATACTCTTTTAGGTTGGTAACTGGGGGTATATTCCCTTTAGGTTGGTAACTGGGAGTATATTTCCTTTAGATTGGTAACTGGGAGTATATTGTCTTTAGGTTGGTAACTGGGAGTATATTGTCTTAGTTTAGTGGCTATATATTCACTTTAGCTACCTGGGTGTGTATATTCTCTTATGTCTGGCTAACTCGATGTGTATATTTCTATGTACAGAAAAGTGTGTACTATATTTGTTGTGACTGACCTGTGAGTTCGGTAGTCTGTAATATTTGCTTGTTTGTCTATTTAGGAAGACATATTACAGAATGTTAAGATAGAAATGTATTGTTTAAAACAGATATGATTGTCATGTAGATTACCTATATGCCATGCTCTTTTAGAGGATCTCATTTCTGAGGTTGTCATATTAGTATAGACATTTACCTAAATACACCTGACTATCCTTCCAACAACCAATATTAAGCCTTCCACTGATAAACTTCAAATGGTGCAAATATATATATATATATATATATATATATGAAGTTAATTTGTTAACTAACATTCTATGGGTGCAAATGCATATTAACATACAGTCTTGGCTGAAAGTATTGACATCATCGCATTTTCCTTTAATAACTAAATTCTTTCTAAAACATAATTGGAGTATTTGGTCTCAACAATTCTTTATTTAAATATTGCATAACCTTTGTTTTTGATTCAAGAACTGATATACATTTAAATCATAAAATGTAATTGAATAAATGATTGACACCTTAGTCTCAATATTTGGTAGCACAGATTTTGGCCAAACAAACTCTTCCAATAGCCATGAAAGAGCTTCCTGGATTGTACTGGCAGTTTGGCCCACAACCTCTTGCGCAAAATGTTCCAGTTCAGCCAGTTTTAATGCATGCCTCCTAACTGCTGTTTTCAATGGGATTTTCCTTGCCACATTTGACTGTGCCATGTTTGATGGCTTTCTTGCATACATGGCCCACTTCAAGAAATACACAACCCTCTGTGTCCTTTATAGCCATTCTGTTCTAGCTTTGCTTGGGTGTTTTAGATCGTTATCCTGTTGCAAGACACATGTTTTGTTGCTTTTTGACAGCCTTAAATTGTCCTCTAGAATTGTCTGGTAAGAAATGCAATTCGTGTTGGTGAGACCCTGAGGCAAAAGCAGCCCCACCCTATAATTTCACTGACTTCACACGTAATGGCTGATAGGAGGTTCTTCTGTTCTCAGGCAGTGTATGGTTTTGGCACACCTGGTCTAGGGCATATTGTTCCAGTAGTTTTAATTAACCCAGGAGGTGTCTTAATATTCTTTTTTTTAAAGAGCTGAGGCTTCTACTTTCCCTCATCTACCATGTAGGCCAAGCCTGTGCAGTCATATTCTGACAGTTGATAACTGTGTCAGGAGAGGCCTGTAAATCCCTTGTTGTTAGCCTGAGGTTCTTTGAGAATTCTATGAGCATATTTTGGTCAGCTATTGGGCTGAACAACTTGTCCAATGTAGATTGCCAGTGATCTGGACTCTATTTGTTGATGCTCCATCAGACAGCAGAAAGATTACCGTAATTTCCGGCTTATAAATCGCAACTCTTTTCCCACACTTTGAACCTCGCGGCTTAAACAATGACGCGGCTCATTTATGGATTTTCCCGCTTTCAATATCGGATGAAGCAATTCTGAGGCTATTCAACTCCGACGCCAAAGGAGATGACTTCAGTGGTTTCAGTGCACAGGAGGAGGAAGATAGTGACCAATGACTTTCTTGGTAGGCTACTGTTTAATGCAATTTTCTTTTTTTTTGTTATAAGCCGTGTTTCGTTAAAGCCTATATATTTTTGTTACAACCTGTGTTTTGTTAAAGCCTATTTATTTTCGTTACAACCCGTGTTTCGTTAAAGCCTATTTATTTTTGTTACAACCCGTGTTTCGTTAAAGCCTATTTATTTTTGTTACAACTCGTGTTTCGTTAAAGCCTATTTATTTTTGTTACAACTCGTGTTTCGTTAAAGCCTATTTATTTTTGTTTCAATGTACCGGTAGGCACCTGCGGCTTATAGACATGTGCGTCTTATTTATGTTCAAAATAATATATATTCTTTAATTCAGTGTGTGCGGCTTATATTCAGCTGCGCTCAATAGTCCGGAAATTACGGTACATCAAATTGCTTGAACGTGACTTAGTTACTCTGGCTTTATAGCCATGGGCATCAATAACCTTTATTTTGATCTGGTATGATGTGTTATCAAGTACCCATGTTAAGAACAAACTACATTTTTAATCATTATTGCAGGCTGGATCATTACCAATTACCAACTGTTGTGGTGCACCTGATTTAATGGGGTTTGAGCTCAAATATTAAAGTGTCCAAATATTTACAAATTAATGTACTTCACATGACTTTATGTTGATACCAAGTTATTTCGATTTTTTTCGTTTTCTAGAATAAATTGTGCATTATTTGATTAAAGGGCCAATACTTTCAGCCTAGAATGTATATTAACTTATTTGTTGACAAATATATTTGGTGCTTCATATGGTGCAAATATATATTTGAACTTCACTTAAAGCAATAACACACTTCAGGTTAAGTATTTTGAGTCCAAAGTAAACTCAGCATTCTGCATAACCTCAAACCTCTCTTTCTGTTCTGCATCAAGAGTGACAGAAAGAAAAAGTGTCTAAGTTTTGTGGCTAAGATTTGAGACGCTATAAATTAAGAGATTAGGCTGTATTGCTACAGTACATGTACACATCAGAATCTAGTTTTATAAATAAAATACAAAATAAAAAAGGACCATTAATGAGTCTCATACTCTTACTGGTGGTCAGGACATCAGTCTCTCAGGCTGAGCTGCAGTCAACTCTGTTAAGCACATAAATATAAGTCAAATATTTTTGTTGCCCATATATATATATATTGGTTCTAACTACTCACTGCTAATTTATGTTCTTCTGACATTTAGAATGTCCAAACTGACTGAGAATAATGACGATTGTGTTTGGTAGGACTGTGATGTTGTCCTGGGTTTGCTGTTTATGGGTTTTGTTTGGCTGGCTAATTTCATTGATCTTGCTTGTTGACATATCCCTCTGATGCTAATGTTAGGAGATTGACACATTAAACTTGATGTTGATGTAGGAAAAGTTATTACTGTTATATTACCTCCTGAAAAGACTATCAACCTGTGACAATTCATACATGACAGATACTTTTTAATATCTGCATTGCTATTGGTTATAAGAGATCACTAAACACATCATTAAATCTGAAGAAAATACTAGTAAATCGAGTCATTTATTTCAGTTTAATACATTAGGTTGTGACTGAATTGAAGAATATAATTGAATTATACATTTTATAAAAATATTATTTCCCCCTACTGGTTGGTTTCTCAGGGCTCATATACAGATGGATCTGCTGAAATAAAACTTGCCAGCCACAGTGAGCTTACCATTCCAGCCCAGACATCACAGGCTAAACTAGGCTCCAGATATGGCTTGTCCACCTGCCACAAAGCTTTTAAATGTGTGCATGTGGTACACAATGAGTTAAACGCTAAGCCCTGACTTGAGACAATACTGAAATGTGTGGGTGATTCAATATTTATTTAGATAAAAAAACCTGTGCATTAACAGTATGGTGTTTAAATGCAAAAGCAATTCATACATGTGTATGTATAAATTGCTTATCCATATGTAACATAAGTAGGAAAAGGAGTTTAAGGGGTGTGAAAAATAAAGACACAAAGTAGACTTTAAGATTCACTTTATACTTGTGCAATTCAGTGACGGTATGAGCAGAAGCAGGCAGAAGAACAGTTCTGGGGTCAGCTGGAGGCAGATCCACAGGTTGGCACAGTAAAAATAGAATTACAATAAAGTAACCATAGTTAACAGCATAGTGTGACACAGTAACAGCAGACCTTCTGTCCACATTTCACAGTCACAGACATGAAATCATGAAAGAGGACTGATTTTTCAACCTTTGTGGGGACTTACATGAGTGCGTAGACATGGATAAGGAGCACACTTTTGAATCCTTGTGAGGACCCTGAAAACTCTCAACCCAAACCTCAATATGCTTAACCTCAAAGGAACAGCAATTCTAACACCATGCTGAACTGTACCTTTTCCCTAAATATAACCCCTGGGCACAAAATCAGTTTTCCTAGTGGAGACCTGCCAACAAAACTTCTGGGCAGTGATTTCTCAGTTTTTAATAATTTGTAGAAACTTCAGCTATCACAATTGCATATGTGAGATTTCAGAAACACTGTCTCACCTGACAAAAACATGCATGTACGCACAGTGAACCAGACCACTCAAAAAAGGCAATAAGTAACTTGAAGAAATGATTTCATTTAAAACAAACTTGACCCTAAATCGAACAGCAGAGATGGTCTCCTTTTAACTCAACAGGAATCCATACAATGTATTAGCTGAACTTAAAGTGCACACACACACACACACACACACACACACACACACATCTAAATATTATCAAACTAACTAACAAGCAGAAATCAGCAGAAAAGTTGCTTCGATCAGCAAAATAACCAATGGAATGACATTACATCACTGCTATTTAAACAACAAAGTTACTACAGCAGAAATAAATTAAGGCAATTCATAGTTTATCTATTTCTTTTAATATGCCCTAAGAATGGAAGCGGGAAATCTAAACATGTACTGGGTCTGAAATGACACCAGACCCTATTCAGTGCAAAATGTTTATACAGTGTAGGACCTGGATTTTTAAAACACAACCATCAAAAAATGTGTTTTAAGCCCTTACACCTGTGTTTTATATTGAAAGGCAGCAGCCTTCTGTCTAAACAGCAATGTTTGCAACAATTAACTTTCATTTCATTAACTCGTTAGTGCAGAGCTCTGTACCAATGAGCCAAATGCTGAATGACAACCAGGATTGTTGCGGCGTGGCGGTGAGCTCTAATTCTAGTTAGAGATCACCGCCGGGAGCAGTGGGACTAGTCCAGCAGAGGTTCGTCGTCCTCATCGTCTTGTATTGACAGCCGTTGGAAGGGACGGGAAGACAAGGGACGCCTGGGCCTCCACAACTTAAATAGACCTGAGAGAGAAGGACTATTCGTTCATACAGCATACGGTCAAATACAACCACTTATAAAATGGGCATGGTAAAAGTTCCTTTAGCATAACTCGAGAGCGCTATCCCATAACAAAAATCTTCCTTGCAGACTTTGCAAGAAGCAGGTCACTCATTGGGGCACCGTTTTCACTAAACTTCATAATTAGTCTGCCAGCCACACCATCATTAAAAAGCAGCCTCTTTGGCGCCGTCTGTCGCTCCCACAATTGAGCAGGCTCATCCTCACAAACCACACGCACAATAAGACAAACCCACTGACCACTTCCCTCAAGCACCTGTACGAGCCCATATCTTTAACCTCAGCCTTTCAACTGTTATGAAACAGTTTAACTTACAACACGATAACACAATCCAGCATACTGACCAGTGAGCGTGGTGAGAAGCAGCAGTGCCCCCACCACCAGTCCCACCACCAGCGAGACGTCAACGCAGCCCATCTCAGCCAAGAAGCAGCGTGCCTGAGAGAGGGATCCATTATTTGGTCCTGGAGGCAACCCCAGTAGTTGACACATTATCGGATAGACGTCAACACTCTGTAATTGCGGGATACGGTAACCAGGAAGGAACCCCGGACCTACTGCCACCAAGAAGGGGTGCATGCTGAGAAGATTGTTGTCATAGCCATGGTCTCCCACTGGAGGGTACATAAAGACAAGAGAGTAGGTTGCGAAAGTTAAATATAGATGAAGATAACATCTTGAATGACAGAAGGAAACATGTCTGAGTGTGTCGGCCTTACAACGTGGTAGCCCTCCCCGCTGTACGATAGTCCAACCCTCGTCAGCTATTAATATGATTGGCGGGATCCTGTCGTTGTTCTTGTAGTGCAGCCTATCAGGGATGTCCTTCTTTAAGTATGCAGTCATGTTGGCATGGCAACCACTCAGTAGGGAAAACACAGCGTCAGAGTCTGAAACACAGAAACACACTTACTGTGAGTGAAACGTTTGTAACTGGTTGATGGAAGTGTGGGTTTGTTTGTTTGTGTTTACCTCCATTAGGTATGATAGCAGCAACAGGTGTTAGGTCTACTACTGTGTAGTTGTCGGGATGCAGACATTTGTCCAGTCTGATCAAACGATCAGTGGAACACTGAGCCATTCCATGGTCGCTGGTGACAATGATGTTGACATGCCCCCACAACCTAGCTTGCTTCAGCTCTGATATCAGCAGACCCACATTGTCATCTACCTGTTAACACAAATGATGCTGTACAGTTTCAAATCACAGACTTGCAAACCTTTAATCCCTTTTCTTAGCAGCAATTCAGCACAGAAACTTCCCAGTTTCAGACCCCAAGGCTATAAACCTGCAACAACTACACTGCCCTACAAAGCAATCGTACCTACACCTAGAGTGCAGCTGAGAAAAATGGCCAACCTATTGTGTAGTAGGTAGATGAGTGGAAATACAGTGATAATGAATAAAGTACAAAGTCTTCAATAGGTTATTTTATGCGTAATATTTCCCCACAATTTTTGTTTGCTATGACCCCAAAAATGCATACACGACACTCTGCATATGTATTGTCATCAATAGCCAGAAATAGTTCACAAGGGCAAACTGTCGTAACTACGTTGTCTCAATGACTTGTTTTAAGCATAAACAAAAACTGCTATAGCTTTAAATAAAATGACCTTGTAAATTGCTGTGCTTGTTAGACGGACGTAACTATTTACATGCTTGTCATTGCAATGCCACGGCATTGTGACTGCTTTTACTCAGGGATATATCCTACTTATGTGTGAAAGGGGCTTATGACTTTGTATTTATTTAGCTAGTTGTTTGCTTCTAAGCTAGTGGATAATTTTTTGGGGAAGTTTAAATCAGGAAGGGGCGCAGCGAGAGGTAAATGCATACAAATAGACTGGCAGGGCACGGCACAAGCAAAGCACATTGACATTGCCACTTCGGTAATTAGCCTAGGCTTAGTAATTTAGATTTTCTTAAAATCATGGACAAACTGCATGACACAGAAAAAGTCCCAAAAAAGACCATGCTATTTGGACTATTTGACATCTACTTGAACATACAATCACTAAATTATTCATGGAGCAGGTAGGCTAGCCACATTCCTAATGCTAACCACTGACTTACAGAAGCTGGTCTGGTTATAATGTGTCTATAATATGTGCTTGTGTTTAATGGTCTGTGGCTGTTTACATACCATGCAGGTATGCGTTTGAAGGCAAGTCCCACCATTCCGGGAACAATACCAAGCCAGACCTGCATATCTACATAGAACGCGGGACAAAACCAAGCTAGACAGGCCTATCTACACACATACGGTGGTCTGCCTTAGTTTAATGACCGATTTTGTAGTTACTGCAATTATTACACCCTTATATCTCGAAAACAGAGCAACATTTAATCAAAATATTTTGAAAACAAAAGTTTTCAAAAGCTAGCTTCTTATAACACTTTCAATGTTTCAACCAGAACGTTTACATGCACTGGAGGTGACGATTGTCCTTGGACAACAAACATAATTGAGCTTGCAGGCACCCAACCTACCACAAATAGTAACTAGAGCAACAAGTCATGGCAGCCCTTTCTGAAATCCACCCGTAAAGCACTGAAACAACACCACAAAACCCTGTGCTATACCCCTGGGCACTGTCAGTATGCTCCAACCAGGATTCAAACACCTAAGTACAACAATGCAACATTTTCAATCACAAACATAATGCAAAATCATGCAAAACTGCACATGATCTTGCCAGTCAATGGGCTCCCATCTACTGCACATCAAAGCATTTAATGCACTAAATAGGCTGCACATGTATCAAGCATGAGCACCTGAAAGCCCTAAAATGTTATTTAGCATATCTTGACCTGAAATGGTCTGGATGCTACACAAAATGTGTACAGGTTGGCAAAACTGAAATCAGCAAAATGTGTAATGCTATGTGTTACATACCTCTTTAAGAGCCTGTCCTATGTGGGAGGTGTTATCTGGTCCATACATGTGACCAGTCTTGTCTGGCTCCTCCCAGTAAAGGGCTGCAAATGACACTGGATCCTCCCCTTCACCCTGGTATAGAAATAGGAATGAATTAATAGCATTTCTCAGATAAAACAATGGTTAAGCCACTCTGCAAATTAGTTGTTCACAAAATGAAGAAAAGTCCAAGAGGGGAGAACACTTTATAGAGCCAATGTAATAATATGGAATGGCAGGAGACTTTTTCTGTAATGTAAATCTGTCAAAACAAATATGCAAAGCTTCCCAAAGTTTCTTGCGCAAGTACACATCATGTTTAACAGCAAGTACACATCATGTTTAACAGCAAGTACACATCATGTTTAACAGCAAGTGCGACTAGGGAAAATGAGCAGAGGCAGTTCATCCTAAATACGTTAAAAAAATTGCAGACACTAGTCAAAAAGGATCTGGAACTGTTTGGTGTCATAAACAACTTCAATGGGCAAACAATCTTCAATAGAAATCGGGCTCCTCCAGGTGGCACAGGGTGACATTGGGTGAGGCAAAGCCCCCACAGCAACTACCCTTTGCCCCCCCAAAATGGTTTGGGCATGATGCTTCCCAATACTGTACTTAACTAATTACTGTTGGAAATGTAGCTCTGCCTTCATCTAAAAACACGATGAAGGATGTGATTTATTAAGTGATGTGATCACTAGACTACAAAGAATGTTCAACTATTGCAATTACAAAAAGCATTCACATTTGATTGACAGCTGTGCATCTTGCTGTTATATAGCCTCAGTAAGCCAAGCATGTGAAAAGCATTTGCTAATTGTTCCTCTTGCAGAAGTTACAATTGGTAAGTATGATAAATGTGCCCGTCAATGGAAATCAAATGTCTAACAGATTTGTTATAGCACCGGTAACTATACCAAAGCAGTTGGCGGACTAGAGTAGCCTGATCTCTATAAGTAAAACAGACTGTGGGTACAGAATGAACACAGGAGCAGATTTTAATCTGCACATGCGCTGAAGCCCTTCCTCTGACAAACTGAATATCAACATCATCTGATCAGGCTGACAAGCTTGTACACACGTACAAGAAATTCAGTAAATATTAATGATAAAATAACATCCTAATTTAAAACGAAATTCACAACCTGTAATTACTAACTGTCTAAATACTCTCACGCGTTCCTGATTGACCTATGAAAAAAATGGACCTTGGAGACTAAATGTATCTCTCTATTAACTAAATCACTGGAAAATAAACATACCCGGGTGATGCTCATAATTGTTATAGTCTACAGATTATGCTGTTGGGTCAGCAACTTTCTTTTGTAGTAGTTAACGCAAGCTCATAAAAATCTTTACATGACACTTAGCTGATCATTAAAACATCGGTCATATTATCGGTCAGTCATCAGCACCAACTGAGCAAAGAAACAAGACAACAGACTGCGGGGGCCTAAGGTTAAATCTTACGCACTCCAGTAAGCCAACGGGTGATGTTGGCCAGGCGTTGACTAAAGGTCACAGAGCGGCTATACGGCAAGAAGTGAGTTGCCGTTCTGTTCCTGATTGCCACGTCTGACCCTGGCCACATGGCCACACCGGTCTTGTACCCAAAATCCAGTGCAGAGACCCAGATCGGCGAGGCTTCATTCCACCAGAAGGAGTCAGTATCATTGGAGGTGGTGAAGTGCTTCCGGGTTGTGGGGTCATACATACTGCTTGCTATGACACCATGAGACTCTGCATACAGACCTGTAACCTGGACAGGCAATGTTCAGAGGTTAATTGGCTATAATTAATCTATGAAGACTAAATTACATACGACCCATTTAATAGGCTTTCTGGGTATATCATTTTGAGATTATCCCCCTCGTTAATTTACAAGGGGTTAGAGATCTGAGGTAAATGGTTATATATTACCAGGCTGTAATGGTTGGGGAAGGTCTTAGTGATAAAGACATTAGTCATCTGTTCCACCAAAACTCCCTGTGAGTACAGTAGCTTTAGGTTTGGTAGAGAGAACCGTTGGAGGTAGTCGGCTCTGAAACCATCAAATGACACCAGTAGCACTGGAATTGGGGCTTTACTGCCTGCCTTGGATCCTACTCCCCCTCCGGCATTTTCTGCCGGCACTGATGAAGCAGCCAATGAGAAGAATGTGTAGAGGAAGTACAGCCAGACTAACATCCTAAGAAAGAGAAGGTGGATTAATTAGCAATGTTTGTGTAGACATTAAATCCAAAAAAGCTTTTACCATAATGACAATGGTCAAGGTGGCATAGAGAAGCAGCTAAATGATGATTGCTATCAGCAAACGTTAGAGATTAAACAAGGCAAAACACTAACAGCTAGATGGTAGCTGTGAGAGGTCAACATAACACAGTGTGAAGTGAGTAAGACAAGTGCCAAGTGGTTGCAGGGCCTATAATTGGTGGCAACTGCCTTAACTGATTGTCCAAATTAGGGTTGTGGAGTAGACACCTATATAGACACAAAACATCGAGAGGTATTAGCCTATAGTAACAAGTCAGAGAAATACAGAATAAGTAGGAATCAATGGCAAAATTGGGGGACAATGTTAAAAAAAGGCGATTATTCCCACACTGTTCACAGCTGATGGATGTAAATACCCTCAAAGATGACAATATGAATTGAGGAGAAGATGGGTAGAGATACATTTATATCTCTAGATACAAAATATCTATTCCTGTATGTACAGATGACAAATTAAAGGAAAAGCATGAATAAATGAGTGGCGGAGCATAACCAATGCTTCCACACAGGGGTACAGCATAATACAATTAACATCCTGCTATGCTCTTGGTTTTATATGTATGAAAGTGTTGTTCATCCTATGCTATGGCCTTTGCAGTCAACAAATCTCAACTCAATTGAACAACTATGGAAGATTTTGGACCGACGTGTTAGACAGCATTCTCCACCACAATCATTAACAAAACACTGAATGTGAAAATATATTCAGAAAGAATGGTGTTCCATTACTCCAGAAGAGATTCCATTCGAGGGATCTATGCCAGGGCACATTGAAGCTGTTCTGGCAGTTTGTTGTTGCCCAACCCCTTACCGAGACACTATGTTGTTGTTTTTTATTGAATTAGTCAGCCGTCTGTGTAAACAGCATACTCGCCACCCATGGTATATCGGTATATAAACGTTTAACCACTTATTGTATCTAATTATGGTGTATACCATGTACAGTAACGTAAGGTAAACTTTTCAGTGTACAGGCTGTTCATACTATGTAGTCCAGCATTCCAATAACAGCATAATTCTAACAAGTAACATATTAATGTGTTGTCCAGTAGCAAATTTAGAACGATACATTAAATACTATAAAAGCAGACTGATAATGTTTTATAATCCAATGGATTTGGGTATAGTTTGCATAAACAGAAAGTTAGCTAACCAAGTTCTTACGGTGGCTAGTATATGACATGGGCTATATGATATGAAATAGGCAAACTGGCTAGATCTTCACATACCACTCCAAAAACAGCACAAACTCCGGACAGAAAACTTATTAAATTGTCAGCTGTGTTGCTAATTGTCCATATCTGACCGTCTGAAGTCTAGTCTTCCAATTTAAACATTTGTTTAGACATATTCGTGTACAACATGTACCGTGGTTAGCCTGTCGGCTCAATGGCTGTGCAAGATCATCATACGCACCTTGTTTGTCAAGAAATCCACTCAGCAACTGTATTTCACAGCTTTCTCATTTGATCGCCGTACTCTTGAAAAAGTGCTGCGCACTCAAAAGCAATCGTTTGGTTTTAAGGTGACGGTTTATCACTTCCTTTTAGGTAAAATAGCGTCTGTCGATTGAATTCATTATTATATCTTTTAAACTACTTCCTCAAAATAGGAGAACTGGCAAGCATCTCGTTCAACCAATAGGTTTATGCAACCGTGTACACCATGCTGTGAGACGTTGACACCGAAACGTTTTCTTATTGGCCGATTTGGCGGAGGGCAAAAGGTCGGTGTACGGTACATGCAACGCAAGTTAATGTAATGACCTTGAACGATATATCTGTTAACATTTTCTGATTAAAATTAAATAATTTATAATTAAGTATATATTTATGTATTAAATATTTATTTAAATAGTCTATTATTTGTTGAAATAATAGTGTGACTTTGTGTCGTTTTACGAAAATTGTTGATTTCCTGCCCCTGCCTGATTTCCCCTTTTCCTACAGGAAAAAACTAAATTCTCAGACAATTAAAATATGAAGCTTCCACACAGGGGTACTGCATAATACAATGAACATCCTGCTATGCTCTTGGTTTTATATGTATGAAAGTGTTATTCATCCTATGCTATGGCCTTTGCAGTCAACAAATATCTACTCAATTGAACGCCTATGGAAGATTTTGGACCAACGTGTTAAACAGCATTCTCCACTACAATAGGAAAAAACTAAATTCTCAGATAATGAAAATACATATATATATATAAGTTTTAAAAAGTCAAAAAAGTGTAAATGGTGATCAAATCTGTATTAATTCAACATGTTTACCAACAACAAACAAACAACTTCCTGTTTGGGAGTACCTGAACAGAGAACATAATAGTAGATATTGTAGAACATAGCACCATGAAATTGATTCTTACGTTTTTTTAAGTAATGTGACTCTACTTAAAATTGTAAAGCAAAGTAACATATTATAGTTATTTATCAGACTACTTAATATATACATAGTAAATACATTTTAAAAAATCACAAAAATTGTTTCTCGGAAGTCGTGTTCCCATGATTTCGTAGAACAGACATTTCAAAAATATAATGGTTATTAAATATCCAAAGCTATCACAACTGTAAGTGGTCATAATGATTCGGGTCATCACTGTACATATGCATATAGAGGAGAAGGTTCTGGGGTGTATTTTACAAAAATATTTACCTAATACAACTCCAAAAAAGTTGGGACGCTGGGTGAACCAGACAAATGATAATGTTTTTGGAAAAATGTATGTTTATTTTAAATGTTATACCAGTAAGATGTTTCAAATAAGTTCAGACAGGGGAATGTGGATTATTGTGTTGCCCATCCTCTTCTTTTAACAGTGCTCTGTAAGCGTTTGGGAACTGAGAAAACCTCTGCTGTAGTTGAAAGGGAAATAATATATTTTTACTATTGAGCCATGCTGTTGTAATATGTGAAGAATGTGGTTTGACATTGTCTTGTTGTAATAAGCTAGGCCTTCCCTGGAAACAACGTGTCTGGATGGAAGCATATGTTGATCCAAAACCTGTATATATTGTTCAGCGTTAATGGTTTCTTCACAGATGTGCAAGTCACCCATGCCATCTGTACTAATGCACCCCCATACCATCACAGATGTGCAGGTCACCCATGCCATGTGTACTAATGCACCCCCATATCATCACAGATGTTGGCTTTTGGGCTGTGTGCTGATAACAAGCCGGATAGTCCCTTTCCTTTTTAGCCCAGAGGACACGGCGTCCATGATTCCCCAAAATAAGTACACATTTTGATTTGTCAGACCACAGGACAGTTCTCAACTTTGCCTCAGGACATCTTAAATTTGTTTGGCGTTTCTGGGTCTTAGCATGGTAGAGTTCTAAATTGCATTTGTAGATGCAGCAACAAACTATATTAATAGACAATGGTTTTCTGAAGTGTTCCTATGCAGTGATTGGGACCACAGAATCCTGCCTATTTTTTATACAGTGCCGTCTGAGGGTCCAAAGATCACGGCCATCCTATAATAGTTTTCAGCCTTGTCCCTTGCATACAAAGATTTCTCAAATTTCTCTCAATTATAAGATTCCCAAACCCTTTGCCATTTTACATTAAGAAACACTATCCTAAATTCTTGCATTTGCTTGCACCCGCATTCTTTCACAGTGTATACCTCCCTTTACTTTTGAAGGATCAGTCCTATCTGGAATGCTCATTTTGGACCCAATCATGTTACTGACCTGTTGCCAATTGACCAAATTAGTTGAGAGATGTTCCACCAGGTTATTTTTTTTTCAGTATTCTTTTACCCCTGTCCCAGCTTTTTTGACATGTGTCACTGGCATAAAAATTTAATTTGGTTACACAATTAAATGTACAACCAAATGTAAACAAGTGTAAAATGAATAAATTATGTATTCAATCATTTTATTGAATATATTCCAATGGATCATTTCTGTGTATAGGATAATGGGCTGGCATTTCAGATCTAATTATGTTCATACAGAAGGGAACCTGAGCCATTCGTACCTGTCCTCTATTCCACTACATTAAAATCCAATAGTACCTCTTCTTTTTCCACCCTCTACCGATTGACTTCTCTCCCCTTCGTCCTGAAACCTCATCCCTCTTTCTCTATAGCTATTTTTGACTGACACGCTCATTCTGACAGCTGAAGTACAAATCAAACCTGGGCATGCATGCACCCATACACACACACACACACACAAAGTCACAGTCAGGACAGAAGCTATGCCCTGACACAAACAAACACAGCATACACAGGAGGTGCTGGCTACAACAGGACGGACGTGACTGGGCCAGCAGACAAAACACATCTTGCAGACAAAAACAATCATACTTCTGCAGAGAATAACACAGACCTGTTAGAGCACAAACGATGACTGACCTGTCTGCAGCCGAAGAGGAGAAGGACCCTGAAATTGAACTTTTTGTTAAGGTGGGGTGTGTGTATATGTGTATGTATGGTTTATGGGTTGTGTATTACAGCAGTGCAGTTATCTACTCTGTTGTGTCTGTGTGTCTTTATGTGTGGGCATGGGTGTATGTGTTTGTATTTGAGTATCTATGTGTGTGTTGTTGATATTGTTGTTTCCTCCACAGGTTTGCAGTAACCCAACACGTCTGCTAGTGTTGCTCCAAACCCCTTTACTTTCCCCTCTCTCCCCTTTCCCTCTCCTCGCATGCCTTTCCCTGTCTCTTACTGTGTTGGACAGATCAGATCTACTTAATTATTTCTGGTCACCTAAGCAGTGAAAGCAGGAGGTTAACTGGTTAAATGTTGATGTCATGAGGTGGCTCTAATGTGTGTGTTTTGTTGGGGTAGGGGTGGGTGGGGCAGGGGCCATTTTGGACTAACTTTGTAGCTTGTAGGATAATTCTTATGAGAATCACTTAAACTCATTCACATCTCCTAGCTGTACACGTCTAATGATGCAAGAGCAGCAGGTATTGTAGTTGATCATATATATCTGGTGATGTTTAGCTAGTTTTAGATTTAGATAACTTTTGCTAGTTAGGTACAGCAAGAGTAGTGTGTTGGTTATCATTTATGAGGTAGTTCTAGCGAGAGTTAGTACATACATTTGGGTAGCAGTAGTGTAGGAGTTAAAGTTAACGACTTGTTGGGTACAGTAGGGAAGAAGTAGTATGATAGTTCTAGGGCAATGTGTCCAGTGAGGTGTGTAATGGAAGGTTGATATATTATTCATGTGTCTAGTTTCTTCTTACAGGATCTTCTTTCAGTCAGCATTATTGTGTGAGTGTGCATTTGTGTGTGCCTGATGCCACATTGACATGGCCAGATTGTAAAGAGCAGGGATTTTAAAGTAAAGTAACCTGAAGGATACATGGAACTGTAGTCACACGTTTTTTTGAGATTTGTGCATTTTATGTACATCTTGAAAAGAGTTGTAGTAGTATTGTTCAATCTAATTTCAATATGTGTATTTTTACCAATGTTCCTAATGTGTGTGTGTGTTGTGTGTGTGTGTTTGTGTGTGCGTGCACGCGTGTATAGGCAGGGAGTGATGGGGAGAGTATAGGGAACTGTCCGTTTTCTCAGCGTCTCTTTATGATCCTCTGGTTGAAAGGAGTCGTCTTCAACGTCACTACAGTCGACCTGAAGAGGTAACACACGCATACACTAACTCTCTCATTCTGAGACACACAAACCTTACTGTGTTTGTTGTCCAATAGGAAACCGGCAGACCTGCACAACCTTGCTCCAGGTACACACCCTCCGTTTCTGACCTTCCAAGGAGAGGTGAAGACAGACATCAATAAAATAGAAGAATACCTAGAGGACATGTTGGCTCCACCTAGGTATACACACACAATAAGTTAAGAGTGTAAACAAAACTGCCCTACTTTTTAGCTTAGAGGTTAGCTTTAGGGTCAAAAAGATCCCTAAACTTACAATTAGAGTTGGGTTAAGTTAGGTTTAGGTATAGTGTTAATACTGATTGTGTGTGTGCTAATCCTGGTGTTCTTCAGGTATCCCAAACTGGCAGCTAAAAATCGAGAATCTAATACAGCAGGAAACGACATCTTCGCCAAGTTCTCCGCATACATCAAAAACACCAGGCCAGAGAACCATGCAGGTACACATGCACTCACCCTGCTGACCTAGGAGCCTTGCCTGTGTTTGTGTGTGTGAAGTAATGTTTGTGTGTTCTTGCAGTTCTAGAGAAAAGTCTCAACAAGGCATTAGCCAGGCTGGATAAGTACCTTCTGTCCCCACTGCCAAATGAGATGCAGGAGGGAAGAGATGTAGCAGAGGTGGGGTCCGTAAGGAAGTATCTAGACGGAGACGCACTAACACTGGCAGACTGCAACTTGTTGCCCAAACTACATGTCGTCAAGGTACTACTCTTATTCATATTTGACTTCAAACAGCCAGGAAGTGATTCTCAAATTATCACAGAAGTGTGTTGTATCTGGATTGGTTTGGATTTAAACTGTCTTTTTCAGGGTTTGCCCTAAACTCCTCAAAGAACACACATCCACACATATATGGCAATCCTTTGAGTTTTATAAGGATAAAGGGATTGTGATGTTCGTCATGGTGTGTGTTCTGTCTCCAGGTGGTTGCTAAGCGATACCGCAACTATGAGATTCCTGCAGAGATGCGCGGTGTATGGCGTTACCTTGGAAACGCCTACAGTCGGGATGAGTTCACCAACACCTGTGCTGCTGACGCAGAGATAGAATTAGCTTATCTGGATGTGGCCAAGAGGCTGTCGAATTGATGATTTATAGTGATGTTGAGGTGATGAATGTTTGAATGCCCACTGTGTGGATCCTGTGTATTTATTCTCTCTACAAACCCCACAATCTGGTCAAATAAACCAGGCAACATGAAACCTGCTTTCATTTACGGATCACAAAAAAAATATTCTGAGCTAAGACAGCATAGAGGAATATTACCTGTTATTATAACAATAATAACTTAATTTAGGATTATGTTGCATGGAGATTATTTATAATTCCTTTGTTTCTTGTTTTTATGAGTAAGTGGAAGTATGCAGCATTGCTAGCTGAGCATAGTTAGCCACTTTCGAATACAATGGATGGTCAGATGGTAGATAAACAAATTATAGGTTGCTGAATGTAAACTCAAGCCAAAGGGTTTTCTCTCAGACTATATCATCCTGTGGTCAAACATTGTAGTATTGTATTATGTATTGTAAAACCATCCTGTGGTCACAGAGAGTTGAGTGTATTGTAAAACCATCCTGTGGTCACAGAGAGTTGAGTGTATTGTAAAACCATCCTGTGGTCACAGAGAGTTGAGTGTATTGTAAAACCATACTGTGGTCAAAGTTTGTAGTATGTATTGTAAACCTATCCTGTGGTCAAAGTGTGTAGTGTGTATTATAAAACCATCCTGTGGTCATAGCGTGTTGTGTGTATTGATAAAATAATGCCAGGCTTAATTAAGTCAGATAGTGACAGTGTTCATTTTACTGTACAGGTTTGAAAATGAGTTAATTAATTTCTATTATTGTTCTAAATGTCATTTTAATAATACATATATTTTCACAGAAATGTTTTGACTGGACTCTTAACTATTACTAATGATACCAAAACAACTGTGTGTGGGGAAACTGCATTCATACAGAAACCATTTAATTGCTGTCCGATAAAAAACTTTTACAATTACTTTTCTGGCATTTGTCAACATTGTCAATTGACACTTCAGTAAAGACTCAAATGTGTTTGAAAATGTATTTAAAATAATTGTAAAAGTTTTCAAACTGTTAAGTATACATATATCCAAACCTTTACAACATTGGCTTTGCTGCAGTTTTTGAACGAATGCCCTCCCTGGGTTTCTTACGTACCCAAACACACATCAAGAGTTCTTTCTCAACAAGGACACTGGAGATAGTGTGTGCCTAGCAAAGCAAACCTAGATTTGAGCAAATGCATTAAGTAGCTGATCATTTCATTAGCTATATAACATGTGTGAAAGTGACTAATGACTAAACTAGTGTAATTGATTTGACGGTGTGCACATGAGCAGTTGGGTATGATACAACCTTCGAAGGCCACAATGCGTTCTTGCACATGAGCTGTACTACCGAACATCATACACCCCAATTGTTGCCTGATTAACAGACATTCCAAACTTCCCATACATTTTGGGTGCATTCCAAACCTTACATCCTGTCAATTCAAATATTATTAAGCTTTTTTTTTGACTGAGTGTCATTGCTCAAACTAAACTTTTTTTTGTTATGGGATCCAATAAATGCCAGGATAAAGGACAAATTGAGTCTTTACTTTTTTACCATACCCACATTTTTTCTCACCTTCCACAAAATGTAATAACCACACTAAGGAAAAAGCACAACACTCATTCACTATTAAAACATTAAATATTTTATTATACCAAAGATCATATGTCACGTTTCGGCCTACAATAGCCTTTTAAAATATATTTGAAAATAATAATACACTTCTAAGCATATAACAAAATATTACATTTTCCTGTGAAACAGTAAATAGTCAATGGATTATTTAAATCAACTGTTTCTTTTAATTGGAAAATATTTTATAAAACCTGTTTGAATCTTTATTTGATTAATTATTATTCCAATAAAATATATATTTATTCTTCACCTCAACCACGGATTGGCAGTGTGGCATCAGTGAATAAAATAAAATAGCAGATGGACCAAGCAAACCTGATAACTAACAGGCCTTCCCACAACCGACCATAAAATCAGAAATTAAAAGGTTCATAAAACACATAGGATTACATAACGTATATTTTCAAGTCTACATCTTGATTTATTGGGAGATTATTTGAACTCTTACTCAATAAGGCCTCCACACAGGCTCCTCCCCCCTACCCTCTGTTTGGTTCACCAGCCCAGCTATGAGTGCATGGTCTCCCCCTGGTCCTGAGGAAAAGTGGTGTGTCCTGTTCCCCTCTGGGAGTGAGACATGGTTATTGGTCCCAGCAGGGGCTCCATAGTGAAGAATGGGGCTGCTGCTTGGCTGGAAGAGTCCACTGTGGGAATTGGGGGGTTGATTGGGGAAGTGGTGAGGGAGGTAGGGGGCAGGAGGGGTGACAGAGTAGGGTAAGGAGGAAAAGTGCATTCTGGAAGTTGAGGAAAATGAGGAGAGTGGGGGGAATGGCCGATCAAACCCAACTGCCAGATCACACACATCTGGAAAAAAGACAGCAGAACAGGTCAGATGGCATTCATGTATGTAGGTGTGTTTGCGTTAATATGTGAATGCGTGCATACTTGAGAGGCCTGTGGTTCTTGTGCTTGAGAAGGGCATTGTCACATGACTTATGTAAGATTGATCATCGGTCCAAGAGGATGTGGAAATGAGCCTAAAGTCTATGAGAAGAAATACAGGGGGAGACAATGAAAAGAGCAAGGACAGAGAAAAGGGGACAGAGGAAAGGAATAAATTGCCCATCAGCACATTTTCTCAATAGTATCTCCTTTTGATCAGCAGCAGATTTAGACATTGCTGGCAGTCTGCCAGCAACTGCAAAGAATTAATCAAAATGAAAAAATAATCTATAGTAATTCCTGTTATTTTTTTAATTGACTTCAATGTGAATACAATAATTTGAAGTTCTATTGAGATCAATTTACAGTTAATGAAAATGTTTGATTAAATTCATGAACTAAAAAGCAACCTAGCCAAATATCTATCACTATAAGCTGTAGCTAATATTTTTTGATGGCAGTGTGCTGCGTGCACATTTTGCAAAATATTTTAATTGAAAATAAAAATGTGTATGTAATTAAAATTAAATTGACATCAGGATAATTATTGTAGTCTGAATAAACCCTTTCTGAGCTTTCTTGATCACATTGCAAGAGTAAATCAGAAAATGTTAAATAATATTTACAGTCATTAGGACACCCCATGAAATATTTAGTTATTTTTTGAGAAATATGGACATATCAATATTTGATATTCTTACAAACAATATATATAGATAAAGGTGATGTAATTGAACCAAAAACAATGACATTTTAACCATGATATAATTTATTTAACAAAAGATTTACAAAGATGCCCTTTTTTACTGAGAAAAAGGTTAGAACATTCTAAGATGGTACTGCACCCTTTAGCTGAAATAATCTCAATAAGACGTTTCCTATAACTGTTTTTGTATTGCTCTGTTCTCACCTCTTGTTGGAGGGTTTATGCTGTTGAGAGGGTGGAGATTCTCCATCGGCAAGTTAACCCTGAAGAGCCCTGGCTTTGATTTAAGCTTCTGACCTGTCAGAGAGTTGCACACAAAAGCAATTAAAGCCAGAGCTGGTGAAATATGTCCCTTAATCACCTGAATGTGAGTGTATATGTTACATTTCATCACTTAGAGGACTCTTGTCTAGAGCAACTTACAGAAGTCGGTGAATACTTGTTGTATTGTCACACCTTGCATGCATTTTGAGTAAGTAGGCGTGTGTATTGTGCGTACTCACACCGTGGCTCTCTAGGTCCATCTACTGTAACTTTGATAGCCCTATGGTATGTAGCCACCTGTGGAGGACTGGTGAACACGGTAATGGTCAGAGTAAAGCTTTTACCTACAGAGGTAGGACAGGGAGAGAGAACAAGGAAGCCATGTAAGACACAAACACTCTTAACACAAACGCACACAGAAACCGATACATAGATGCACTAATTGTACACAGACACAAACACACCCCTTCCACTGCGTCCTACAAATCGGAGGTCATTGAAACGTGCAGTGCGCGAGGTCATCAAAGTGGTTGCATTCCGTAGCTCTGCTGAACAGTTTTCATCATTCCCTGCCATCACCGTTACTAAAACGCCGTCCCTTACATCACCCAGGGCAACAACCTGGAGAGGGAAGAGGTAAGGGGGTGGAGAAGGGATTCAATTGGGTGTGGGTCATTTGTGATCATTTGGGGTAAAACAAGATATATTATAACGTCTTACTCTCACCCCCAGGTTTAGGGGTTGGAACGGGAATTAGGGTTACAGGTTCAAGTTTGTGGGATTGGGTTTGAAGAGTGTAATAGTTATAGAGGTTTGGGTTTAAGGTTAGGGGATAACGTTAAGGTAGGATTAGGGTTAGGTTAGTGATAGGGGTTAGTAGTCAATGTAATATAGTAGTCAATGTAATGATAGCAAATAAAATGTTTCTGTATATTTTGGTCCTAAAAAAAGCAGTTAAAACAAGCATATGTTTGCGTTACCGTGAAGGCATGTGGCAAGGTCTTATTGCAACGCCAGTGGGCCGGAAGACTTGACACCAGAAAGTTTGGGCTATCGGTGGCCCTAAAATCACCAGGGATGTCCCCTGGGCTCGTTCGGCTGTTGTCCTTATGCTGAGCTGTCAGAACCACTGTCCCATCTGTGGTCTTATCAGGTGGCTGGGTACTGAACCTACGGCTGGTGATCTGGGGATCTGGGGGAATTAGCAAAATGATGAGAGCACATTTTTTTACTGTGAAGAAAAATTACTTCTGAAGACACAGAGACCAAAAGAACTGGACATGCAGTTCTCTGCCAAGTCATTTAACAGGCTATTTAGATATCCCCATCCTCCATGTCAAACAGAAACACATCATTTTCACCATCTGACACCATCTCTGTCACCCGCTCAACACAGACCTTCTCACTGAACATTGATGGTTCCATCGTCACCCGTTCCACACAGACCTTCTCACTGAACATTGATGGTTCCATCGTCACCCGTTCCACACAGACCTTCTCACTGAACATTGATGGTTTCATCATCACCCAGCTCCACCTAGGTCTGCAACCTTGGAATCATCCTTGATCCCACCCTCTCGTTCCTACCTCAAGTAAATCTAGTCACTAAAACAGCCTTCTTCCACCTCAGGAACATTGCCCACATTCAGAACTCCATGCCCTCATAACTTCCAGACTTGACTACTGTAACAGCATCCTCTACGATTCACTCAACAAAATCCTCAATAATCATTAATATGTCTAGAACTCCCTGCCTGAATGCTCACATTCACCCGTCACTGAGATCACATCTTCACAACCACCTTCTGGAATGCCCTCCCCAACCACAACCCTCAGAAAAACTCCCTGCAATCCTCCAAACAGGCCCTCAAAAGCTACCTCTTCCAATTTGTGTTCAGCAGTTAGCCTCCTTTTCTTCTATTACCTTCCCACCATCTCATGATTCCCTAGTTCCTAACCACCTACCTATCATTACTAATATTTACCTAATAATTATGACTAAACTTAACCAAAACCTAAGCCTAACCCTAACCCCAATTGTAACTTTTGCCCAAAGCCTAAACACTTCAACCAAAAAAGTATTTTCAAAATGCAAATGCAGTTTGTGGACATTTATGTCTATACAAAACACAGACCTAATTTGAAGTGAAATAAAACATTTATCAAATGAATAGTGTAGAAACGCAATGCGACGATGTTCGAGTTGTGGCTCTAGGTTTCAGGGGGAAACTAACACGCTACTATTTTGGGTTTTTACACATACCCATCACTGGCCACGAGAGGGTGCCACGAGCCCATAGAGGGATCGCCATTGCTGACGTCTTTCACTATGCGACAGAACTACAAAGCTGCATGATCAAACGCAGCAGTGGTTGGTAAAGAAAACCAACAACGAGGGACAAGTAATCTTTAAATAAGTCGTTGAATCACGGTATGGTTGCATTTTTTTAAACATATTCTAAAGATATTTAAGTATTTTACTTAATTAATTGCCTCACTTGAATCTGACTCATTTTGCCTGGCCTCATACAGACCTGTTACAGGAGTATACAGAATTTGGATACTGTGAGTGGTCTGTGATAAGTATTTTGAAACGTGGGTGTGTTCATTCCCCCCAAACAACACGTTTAAGTTGCGAACCGTTTCTATCAACAGAAGCAAACGTACCGAAACACGGCGGGACTGTTTCATTGGTTTACTTGAATCGGGATAGGTAACCCTGTCAGATTCTTTGTCTGCGAAACATTTAGCAATAGAACGTTTCGTCGTGGATTAAAAGCCGCTGAGCCCCGTTTGATTCGTTTTGCAACCTGAGAAGGACATGAAGCATTGGACCTAGCACGTTTATCCACACTTTCGCTCCTGATTTCCACGAAGATGGAATAATAAATAAATGGAACTCGACATCTTTTACGTGAAGTTCCAAGTAAAACTTTTGAAAACGTTTCTCTCTGTTTGGCGGATTAATAAACCTCAGAATCTCGTTATCCAACGAATTACAAAATCTTAAACCCGGGCGACTTTGTAAAACGCAATCCGAGTTTTCAACTATACTGGCAAATGCAGGTTTTTCTGCATTTACTGAAAATACATTATTTTGTGTGCATTCAAAAGTGCAAACATAGAATGCTGAATTTATTGGTAAAAAGGCACCCCAGTTTGTCAAAGCGGCACGTCCCTTCTTTCCATCAGAATCCCTAATGCCTCAACCTTACCTGCCGGGTCAATCCACAAACTTGAATACATGTTTTATCTAGGTATATGTGCAACAGAAAACTATACGCATACGATTTGATGGATATGTTTGATACATTTTATGCATGCACCCACATAACGTTCTGGAAGCGTTGGGTTCCACTGGACAAAATGCAGTGACACTGTGGGTGTGATTGAAACGACACCCGTTCATTTTCCCCTTAATGGCAGATCGTTCAGTCGACAGTGCACTGAATTTCTATTTAAGTGAGAAAACATGTACTTAATAGTATAAAGAGACATTGTGACATGTAAGTACATTGTAAGTACCATGTAAAGGCTTTACAACTTTTGTAAGCTGTTCGGTTGACATGTAAGTGAGGGTAGTGGAGAGTTGTTTTGAATGCTCTGATGCTGTAATTCAGCTACCTCCCACAAGGTGGAAGCAAACTAGGAATTACCCCTTTCAATTGTGTAGAAAATCTTTCAAGTGAGGACCATTGTTGACCGGGTGGCACTTCTGGCTCAATACACATGCTACACACTGGAGACAGACAGGCAACAAACGGCCGTCTTTCGCTTCTGTCACCCTGTGATTTTCCACTGCATTGACGAAAGGAGGATGACTGTTCACTCTTCTTTAAAAACAATCCTCCGTTATCCATTTGCATTATAAAGTAACCCAGCAATGTGTTTGCTACCGTCTTGCCTCTTAAGCCGTATGTTGATTGAGACAGGTAACACCTTCCCATGCTGCACTTGGGGACGCCTGTCCATCAAATGCAGACCGCGTTGTGTGGTGTTCACTCTCACATTCTGAATTGAGTCATTGCCTTTCCAGTTCCGAGCTTTAGCTCGCTGGATAGGTGGGGCTGCATGGGTGTGTTCCAGCGAGTTTGTGATGGTCAATACCAGACATCCCCTCTTTCTGTCTGTTTGCAGCCACAGGTTTGAATACAGGAACGTCTGTACCAATGGATTCACTCATGCAAACATTGAGAGAGGGCAGGTAGGGAGGGGGAGGAAGGCAGTGGTTTAGACTTCAGTCAAGCAGCCAAAAAAAACAATCAAATCCTTATTGTGTGACATTAGCAGGCACCTGATTTGCCTGAGCTCTATTCTGGTTGAGTGACTCTATCCTGTTCTTTTGTTTATTGATTGATGGTGCTTTCGAGAGAACCGGGAACGGGGGGGGAGCGGGGACGTCTGAGGGTTAGGTCCGAAAGCTCAGAGCTGAAGGATTATGTTGTAAATCGCTTCTGACCAGGCTGTAAATAAATAGGCAAGGGTTCCACTTGAACCTACTAGCGCATGACCCGTAGCCTGCAACTGGTTGCTGAGTTCCCACAACTCCCATTCTACTTATGTTTCTTGTCAACAAAGCTAGGACACTCTATTTTATTGTTTTTAAATTCCAAGGCATTTATTGGTCATTGAAATTCTAGAAAGACCGTTGAAGAGGTGATTAGCGGTAAGGGGGGATTGAACCCTAGGTGTTAGCATGTATCATGGAGCCTGTAGTGTAGCCATTGGATGAACACTTTACGCCAGAAGTTGGAGTTAAACAAAAAAAAAAATATCCCAATTTGAGCAGTGATCCTTCTGTCTTTAACACACTGAAGTAGGAGGTTAGAGTTTTCAGAGTTGGCATTATTACTTTAAATAGTATCATGAATGTGACTATGGTATGATATTACTATTATATATATATATATATATATATATATATATACAATACACTGCAGTCTCATGGTACAATAAACCAAAACCCTCCAGTAAGCATCAGTTCTGTGGGTGAAAACACCTTGTTAATGAGAGAGGTTAGAGGAACCTCAATCAAGCTGACAGAAAGGCCAAGAATAGCCGACTCTAATAACATCTATTTACTGCAGTGGTTTGCTGAAGGGCATCTCTGAACAAACAATGTGACAATCTCTTAAAAAGTTGGAGGCAAAAAGGATTCCTACCGGATCACTGAATGTGTACCAAATAATTAACTGGAACATAATGTTCATCTATCAACTTTTGCTTCTGTAGATGTCTACAAAGATATGTTAAAAGAACATGCATATAATATGTGGTGAATGATAGTTATCAATCACATCCCCATTTATTAGATGTCAGAAAGGGATACTGACAAACAAAGACAATACAATTATAGCTCTTTTAAAACCTTGATGAAAGTTCACTTCACTTTTTAAGATGATCTCATGCAATGTGCATGTTAATTTGAAGCTGAAATAAAACTTAAACTGATATAAAGCTGATCTAGACATTATGGATTTTACATTACCTATCAATTTTCAATAACTTATACTTATGAGGGTAGGTTTACTCTTGTACACAAGTAGATCCTATAATATTGACCTCAATTAACTTACACTGCGAAGTCTCAGCATGGATCAAACCATCATTTTATGTATGATGGATGGTTAGTTGTTTCATCCACAACTCTGTCTAGTAATTCCCATAGTGCTATGGGAAGTGCTATAAACATTTCTCTAGCACTGTCCAAAAGCTTTATTACACAAACAGAGTTGGGGAGATGTCATGATGATGATAATAAAGAATGGGTCAAAATGGGGCCATGGTTAAGGGAGAAAGCATTTGTATTGTGGCTGACGTTTGCCACCGGAGGTGAAATTCTAGTACCATCCCAAGGTGGACAAAAGCGTTTGCCAAGAATATTTGAATTGTTCAAGAATGAATGTCGGACGTTCAAAGACTGTCCGCTAAGTTGTAGTTCGCACCATAAACGACGCCAACTAGGATGCTCAGGATCAGTGGAGTTCCCACAGACCAAGTATTCCCCATCATATTAAGGTGCCAATCAAAATGTATTTCATACAACTCGTGTATATAATGAATACAGTGGTCTATATTTCAACCTGTGTTGTAATGTTGTGTCCTCCTAAACAAAACTCTTTAAGTCTGTGTGTGTGTGTGTGTGTGTGTGTGTGTGTGTGTGTGTGTGTGTAGGTGATGAGCAGCACTCCCATGGCAGGCTCTTCCAGCTCAGCGAGGGACCGCCCACCAACACGACCTAGCTTTATCCCCGAAATACAGAGCATGATGTAACTACTTACACTGAGTCACACAGCCCCTAGCGCACACACTGTATATACACATGCAGACAGACAGACAAATCCACTTACCCCAGTAGAGGCTGTGTTGACTTGGGCTGAAGAGGCTGTTGGATGCCATGACTGTGCTATGACAGTGACCAGCTGGCTTCAGCAGTCGGGTCGCCGTAGTCACTGAGGGGTTATTGTGTGGTTGTTCCTGGGTCGACCACACAGTGGAAAGACGGCGTTGTGGTTCTGTGGTCTCGGAGTCGTTTGTGTGTGTGTGGTAGTGTTCGCAAAACGGCATGGTCACCATACTCCTGTGCTCCAACCTGATTGGACTAACTATTTTCATTCTGTTATGACATCACTGCCATCACACAATCACGGACACTCAGGTGTTCAACCCAACCTTTGCATAGAAATATACCACATCCCTCTACCTCACCAACTAGAACACTGCCGGTATCCTGAGTCTGTGTGTGTGGATAGGTCCCCAAAGTGCATGCAAGGGCTTGAGTGGATTCTGAACCCCTTTTCTGTGTGAGTATATTTATGTTTGTGTGTTTTCTAGGTTTGCACTGGGAGATGTTCGCAGACCCCTCCCTGAGACCGCTGCTCTGGTGGAGGACATTGTACACACCCAACTTATCAACCTGGTAACAACGTTACAGTCGCTCTCACATTTTCTCACTTTCACGAAGGCCAGAAGAAGCGCATACTCAACACATTTTAAAGTCTTCAGCATTAGTAGCCTGGTTTAAAGTTGCTTTATTGATCACCCGGGCAACAGAACCTTGTACATCATGGCTATGCTTTTACTATGTGCCGGGTCCTTTAGTGGTCCCAAAGCTCCCACCCAAAGTTGCTGCTGAGGCTGCCTTCAGTCATTAGGGTCCCTGCATTAAGAACCCCCAGCCAGAGGACCTCATACTTGTGACACTTCAGAAAAACCTTACGATTCTTTTTAACGCTTCTTTCAAGTGTACAAGTGTATGTTATTTTATTTTTTAATACAAAACCTTTTTTTTATTGTTTTCTTTTGTTTTCAAATGTTTCTATTTACCATTCTTAAGAGTAATTTTTGTAAAGTGCATTTGTGCGGTATAAATCAGTTATTTGTGATACAGACAAACCTTTTCAGCTACTAAATACATGTATCACTGCTTTTGTGTGTGTGTAGCTACAGCAGGCGTGTGAGGGGGCAGTCCTTAGGAGTTCGAGGTTTATCTCAGCTGAGGACATCTTGTTCCTCATGAGGAGAGACAAGGTACACAAACACCATTTATCCAAATGTACACACTCGCACACCAGATGCTCAAAATACTTTCTGCATTTTATAAGGAGGCCTCCAGTATTACTATAGACTATATAATAATGTTTTGGTCTCTCTTTCTTTAGAAAAAGGTAAGGAGGTTGTTAAGGTATCTACAGTTCAAGGACTACAAATCTAAAGTGCTGAAAACTGTTGACGATGAGGAGGCACTGGAGTCAGGTACTTGTCCCACTTCGTATCTGCTTTTGTGGCACCTGAAGGAGTGTTGGCTTCCAATTACTTCCAAGTCTTGTGGTCTCCTACACCAAGAAGTCTAACATGGTCATCTTTGTCTCCCTCACACACACTGACAATGCTAGACAGATGGGGTGTCGCCGGAGGAAACAAGCGCCAGAGGCTGGCTGGGGACTTCTTGTCCTGGGTGGACCAAACGGGGGAGTTCCTCTCCCTGTCTGACAACCAGGAAGTAGACGATATCAAACTGGAACGACTGGAGGTAAGAGCGCACACAATCGTTTTGAGGGTGGTTCTCAGCTCCCTCACCTCCGCCGACATCCTGGCTTTCTCCCCTCTTCCACTTTGACTGTAGCGGTTGGAAAGACAGACGAGGGGGATGGACAGTGCCCAGTACAGTGAGTTCTGTGAGAGTCGGCAGCTCAGCTTTGGTAAGTACCACCACCTCCCTTATCCTAAGTCTTGAATTGCGTCCCAGTGTTTGATCAGTATTGTGTATGTGCAGCTAAGAAGGCATCCAAGTTCCGTGACTGGTTAGACTGCAGCAGTCTGGAGGTAAAGCCCCACACGGTGGCCATGGAGATCCTGTCCTATCTGGCATATGAGACTATTGCTCAGGTGTGTAGACGTTGGTAGAAGGACCTAACTCTTTTAAATAGTCGTCCATCTAGCAATGACTTTGGGGGTGGCTACTTTGAGTAAAATGAAGATTGATGATATTCTCTTACCCCCTTCTGTTTCTCAAGCTAGTAGATCTGTCTCTGTTGGTGAAACAGGATATGACTCCGAAGACAGACCCCTTCAGCCATGCCGTTTCTGCTAGCTTCATACATTACCACAGCAACACAGAGGTAAAACACTTTTACTATTCTTCTCCCTGTCATTTTTTCCTTTTTATCTCTACATCTCTCTTTTCTCTGTCACGTAAAGAGAGATCCGGACTCTCCAGAGACCACGCCCCCCTCCACTCCTGGCCCATCTTACTCATCTAAGCCCTCAAATGGAGGCTTGGGATTGGACAGTAAGACGAGGCAAAGGAAACGCAAGAAGGTCTGTTTATTTCTGGGTTATTGTGTGTAATTGTGTGTATGGCATGTAGCCTGTGTTAAAGTCTGTGTGTTTTAGAGCTCGGCTGTGAGTGGGGTGGAGCCTCCTAGTGGAGCCATTCAACCCTGCCACATCAGGGAGGCGGTTAGACGTCACAGCTACAGACATACGGTATGCTCTTTGTTCTGTTCCGCCTGAACAAAAGAACGAATGTGGCCTCCTTTTGAATAAGTTAAACACATAATGGAGAGCTGTTGTTAATTAGTGTGAAATGAGATTGCATTAAGAGACGGTCCATCATCAAGCAAATAATCAAAGTATCAAATTGTTTTTATAAAATTGTCGCAGAGCCTTACAGAGGGTGACAGGATGACTCATGTGTATTGTTCATCTTGTACATTACATAATTATTGATTAGTGTCTCTGTTCTCTTCCAGAGTGCGTACCGGGGAAAGGGGATGGTATTCCTAGCCTGCTAAAACAATTCCTGTAGCTGTGTATTTTTTGGGATCCGAGACTTAAACCGTTACCTATTTCTGTCCATATTACTTTGACATTATGCTGTATCACTCAATGGCCATGTCCAAATACCTATGTTCTAAATAGAAGGAATTTTAGATATGTGAAAAATGTTTTGATGCATATTTTGACAACTCAAGTGTTTTTTTTAATACTAGTACAAAATAAACCAATATATCTGTGCAATTTCTGCATTGAATGAGCTTAGTATTCTGACATGTTGCTCAACATCAGTCCGCATGGAATGGACACAAGACACATTAGCATTGATCCATTTCTGATCAATTTTTATTCCAATGAACAAATGACAAGACATGAACCAGCGACCACTAGTAAGAAGACAAGCGGACCTACGATGGGTAACTACCGGGCATGCTCACAGGACTGGGCCACGACAGAACCAAAGCACAGCTGGAATAGACCGATCACTTATGCCTGACCACAGAGAAATAAAAAGCAACTCATCAACTGAAAATATCAGAAAATTGCTGAGACATGAGTGACGGATCTTAAGTGTATAACGTGTCTAAGCAGGAATTTGGTGAGGATGTTTTAGTATTTGGCAGACGACAGAGATTCTCTCTCCAGCAGCAGGTCTCCGTATCGCTGTTGCAGCTCCTTCTCTCTCTCCTGCTGCCTCCCCACATCCTCCCTTAGAGCCTAAACAGAGAAGTTCATGAAGTAACCTCCCGTTTCCTCCAACTGCTGTATGTATGGACATACCAGAGATGATATGGCAGGTGTGTGTGTGTGTACCTCCTGTCTGCGGGGGATAGCAGTGTCTTCTTGTTTCTTCAGCTCCGTGAAAGTGTGCAGCTCCATGGCTGCCTGCTCCACCTGCTCCCACAACTCACTGTGCTGCTTCAACAGACCCAGCGCACGGGACTGATAGCCTCCTAGTAACACCTACGGACACGCCCAAATCCCCAGCATGCATTAATAGGCGTTGGTCACTATGGTGACAGTTTAAAGACACATTCATAATGAGTACGTACGCGGACACACATACGCGTGTGCAAAGGGGGGCTACTTTGAAGAATGTGAAATATATGTTTTTTGTTATTTCATGATTTGGATGTCTCGACTGTTACTTTACAAATGTGGAAAATAGTCAAAATAAAGAAATAACTTGAATGTGTAGGCGTCCAGACTTTGGCCCAACAGACAGGTCAGCATATAATTTACCTTAAGACGTTTCTCCAGACGAGCAGCGCGACGGGCCTCACACGTCATATGGCCTCGGTTGATCTAAAAACACGATCCCACAGCACAAACAGTCACTTAGTGAGGAATTACAGCCCCTGAAGAGTTGATATTCATTACAACACCGACAGTGTTCATGCAACTAAAATCAATTATTACAGTCCTACATCACCCCATAAAATAAATCTAGCATCATGTATATCACTGTCAAACGTAATCTAGAACATTCCTAACCACTGGCAGTACATGTAGCACTGACCGAAACCTTCTTAAAGAACCCTCACAGAACCCAAGGTAACAAACAGATAGGGGCATCTGTTGGCGTAATCAGAGTTGATTTGGAAACAAGCCAACAAAGCCCAGCCAGTCCATCCTCATAAAAAATAAATTAACAGAAAATATGCACTTGAGGGGCATGTAAGGCAATCTAAAAAAAGATATAAAACTGAACCATAAAATGTATCATACAAGACAATGATTGAGACTGTATGACTCAAACAAATTAAAAATGAGGGGTTATAAAATGGCACTGAGTCAAAGTCCAGGGCCATAGGGTTAAATCATGCCATACATTCAAGTAAGCCCGGAAATGTCACGCAGAAAAACAATACATTTTTGCTCCCCTCCAAATCGTGATTATGGCCTTGCTCCGTCACGGCAACTCCAAGAGTGCTCAGGAGTATCAGACTGCATGCGTAACCAGGAAGTACTCGCTCCTGGTTTCCAGTCCCAGGAAACTACATTTTTTATTGATTATTTAATAAATAAGTCATCTTCAATGTTATTTGCCAAAATCAGTTAACCGTATGTCAATAGTGTTGAAATTAAAATCAAATGTACAAATCAGCTTCTAATGTAGCGTAAAAAGAACTTGACTGCACGTGATCTTACTTCCAGTTTTTTCTCCATGGAGTCTATGCGGTCCTTCTTGGAGGCCAGGTTGGCTCTGGTGTAGCGGCTCTGGGCGGAGAGGTAGAGCACCTGGCCGTAACACTCCTCCCACACCTGGGTGTAGGCCTCCATGGACAGGTCCCCGTGACCCATTCCTGCCTTCACCACCTCCATCTCTTGGGTCAGCAAATCACTGGCCTAGTAGAACCAAAGACACACAATTTGCTGACGCATTTCAATGCCTGTTGGGAAGCACCGACTTGCATTTGGATCTTTTGGAATCGCTGGACAGTCGGGGTTTACGTGAGCTTGTTTTACCTGTGCCAACTCCTCAGTGCTGATTGGCTGGTAGGGGTGTTTGTCCAGATGGGCAATGTGTTCCGCGTTATTGGAGGTGGAGGCGGGCCCTCGTTGCTTGATGCGCTGGGGATTGGTTAACAAAGCCTTTTAAGTTCTGCTCCAAATGCAGCCCTGCATGCATGCGTTAGACAGAGAGAGAGAGCATGCATGGTTCTGGACAAGATCAAATACCGGTTGGTTGGCTGGCGGATGGTGTAGACAGTCAAAGTGCAGCATGGTAATCATCTCCTTCTTGATCATCTCCTCAGCCTGCTGCAGCTCTGACAGAGGATCGGTTCCCAACGGACGCAGGATCGACTCATTCACCTAGAGGAAGGACAGGGGTGTGACTCGCGTAAGGCTGAGGGGGGGAGAAGACCCCGCGGGTGTCCCTGTGTTTACCTCAGACGGCCTGGGGAGGGTCCGCTGCACAGCAGTGTGCCTCAGCTTCAGCTCCTTCTCCCGCTCGGCATCCCGGACAGCCTGCAACACGCACGGGACCGTCCACGGTCAGCTCCGGGAAACGTGTGTGTGCATGCGTTTGTGTGTGTGCGCGCGTGTGACGGAGTGTGACCTGTTTGCGTAGCTCTATTTCCGAGGCGTCCTCTACGAATCCGGACTCGGCCTCCGTTTCCTCCAGTTGAGTCTCCGCGTTCTCTGGTAGAACGATCTCAAAGTCGTTCTTGGGAATCGGTAGCGACATCAGACCCAGCTTCAGCTGCTCTCTTGATTCACGTTGCTATACACACACACAAAATGAAAAAAGCGTTATACACAAACACAGACCTGCTCATAAAAACAGACATTGTAATGGTCATTTTATTACCAGATGTTTAACATAGGCAGGGTCTGTTAGTTGTTCCTCTGTGTTGATGTTTAGTTTGTCTCGTAGAGGGGTGCGTCCAGGGGTCACTCCAGGGGTCATGGTACCTGGTACTTTAGGGGTTAAACCTCCTTGGGGGGTCATACTTCCTTCAGAACCGGGGCCAGGGGTTCTACCAAGACATAATGTGGGTCAATGCAGAGGAAAAGTATATTTGCATATTTTACACAATGTTACTAGACCTTCAACCACTGGCTGTATGAAAGGGGGAAAAAGGGGTGCGGCCATACCTAAACACTCCAAAACAGACTACGTATGTGTCGATATGTGCACTATGCTTTATTAACATAATGCTAGAATGCATAGACTACAAAAACTAAAAGCCACCCAACATTGCAAAAGAAAAGTTTGCACATTGAGACAGTTTATGCGCCAATGCTTTCCACGGCACTGTTGCGTGTGACTGGCTCATGCGGGTACCTGAAAGGTGTGGTCAGAACCGTGTTGGGTGTCTGTACAGCTTGTCTTTGGGGTGTGACCCCTGAGAAGTCACTCTGGTGGAGAGGAGTGTTCAGACCGCCTTTCAGAGGAGTATCGACGTTAGTCAGAGCCATCAGGTTCTGGGCTTCCTACAGGCAGATTGGGAGAACAGTTATTAGGTACAATGTTTTGTATTGGCAATCATTTGAGTCATAATCAACATTTATAAGGTGATATGTATCCCCCCCCCCCCCGGGTTAAAATACTGTAGTTCTGCAGTGATTTGTGCATCAAATCTATGGCGATGCTAACTACCACAGCCCGTGTACCTGTAGTATCTTGTCCTGCGCTGCGGGGGTCTTAGGGGTGCGTAACCCAGACCCCATGGTGCTGTTTGTGAGGCTGTATTCTGAGAGCAGGGCTGAGGAGGCAGAGTTAGTGATTCCGGACTCCTCTGCAGTTTGACGAGCCACCTCACTGGCCTGACCCAGCTTTACCACCTCCTCCAGTTCCGCATCAGAAATCTACACCGCGACCAAGAGACACAGCATTAAGCCACAATAGTCAAACACCACTGGTTTTATCCAACTTGACTAGCTCCTCTAGCTTTGCAAAAGCTCAACACCCCCACACGTCACCTGTGGTGCAGGCAGAACCAGTTTGCTGCGTTTCTTGGTGAACTCTGCTACTCCGCTGGTCTGGAGGATGGCTGAAGGAAGATCGCTCTCCTTTTTCTTCTTGATCTTCTGTCTATCTCTCTTCCTCTCCCTCTCCTCTTTTTCACTGAGGACACAAACAACACATACACGTCAGACACACCAGCCTCACCTCGTCGCATTCCAAGTGTGTGTGTGTGTGTGTGTGTGTGAGAGACTTACTTGCGTAGTTCCCCATCCAGGTGTTGTTGCCGCAGGCGTTTGAAGTTTGGTTCGAGACCTTCATAGAGCTCCATGCTGGTGTCATAGAAACCCTGAAACCGTCATAAACATTTAGTAAACAATCACAGGGGTGTGTTTGGTTGAGATGTGTGTGGTGTGTGGGGCATGACATAGCACCTGAGAAGGCTTCTTCTCAAAAGGGATCTCAGCATTGTAGTCGACACCTCTCTTCTTCTTCCTCTTTTTCTGAACATCAATGCCGGCTGCCCTCAACTCGCGGCGTTTCTGTAGAGCGGCCAGACGTCTGGGAGTGAGAAGGAAGAGGTGCTGTGATTGTCAGGGTGCGAGTCTTTATTTTGGGGTATCACCGCAAAAGCAATATCAAAAATGTAATTCTTAAGGTTTTGCCGTTCAAAGACAAATGGATGACAAAGCTCTCATGTACCTGGCCTCCTCCAACTGTTTCTCTCTGGCTTTCCGCTTGGCTTTCTTTCCCTGAGTGTTGGCCAGACGAGCCCTTGCCTCAGACAACATCTCCAGCTCATCTAGGCAAAGAGTAAAGTATGGATGATTTGGTTTCCATTATTTTTTGCAATGCATGTAAACTGAACAACAACGTTGTCTACCTTCGTCCATGTCCACAGGGTCGGGCCTTGCAGGCTTGGTTTCAGGGTTGGGGTCAATCTCTCCGGGTTTTAGTTTCCTGGGATCGTCAGCGGTGTCCTCCTCATTGTCCCGTTGGGCTGCTTTGTCTCTATACGCACAAACAAAACAAGAAAATGGATGTCAACATGAACCCCCAGAGAATCAGCTTCATTGCCAAGTAGGTTAACCCATACAAGGAATATGCTATGGTGTAGTGGTGCAAGTAAACACAGTTAGTGGTAGAAAACACAGTAAGTAGATAAAACACAGTAACTAAAATACATATAAATAAATAGAAGCCTAAACCTAACACAAAAAGTAAGTCTGTGTGTTTTTATCTTACAGTAGGAACTCGTAGTGCTCCAGGCACTGGGCAGCAGTGCGTCCTATGATAGGAGCAATGGTTCTCCACTGGGTAGGCATCAGCTTGGCAAGATGGAGTAGCTTCTCCTCTTCCTCTCTGGACCACTCGGTTTTCTTAATGCTGGGATCTAACCACTCATACCTATACAAAAAATGTGTTAGACACAAAAATAACTCCACCAACACCAACTATTGTTTGGTGGGGCTCTGTTTTACTGAATGTTGCATACAAACCAACTGACCAGCGGGCCTTGCACTGTTTGGCAGACTTGCGATGAAGAAGGGAAGCAATACGAGACCACTGATTCTTCCCATATTTCATCACAGCTGCCTTCAGGATCTCATCCTGAAAGAAAGATTGTACTGTTTTATTGACAAGTGAACAATTGGTGGATTCCAAAAAACGCCAACAAATATAAGTTAAGATTATTTTAGACAATTAGCTAACTAAACGAACAGCAAGCAAACATGACGTTCAGCTAATGTGTTAGCATCCCACTACTGTAGCAAGGTTGTTTATTTGACAAGCCATTAAATGTTAGCTACAAGTTACACAGATGTTGAGTATTTTATTAAGTCGGTAAATGTACAGAGTTAAAATATGTATATGTGCATTAACAAGCTAGTTAACATGGCTTAAAATATTTGGCACAGCAACACAGTCCAATAGCGCAACATTAGCAAGCTAGCTACCAAGCTAGCCCACTAAAATATAAATTTACCTCGGTGTTTCTCCAAACACCCCCCTTGATCATGATGCGCGGCATCTTGGCAGATGTGTGTTGCTACCCTAGTCAGGTAGTAACTATAAATGAACAACCAAGATTAGACAAAATTAAACAATATTACGAAAAGTTCTAAAGAAAACTGAACTACTATACGAACGCGTTGTTTCCAACACGGAGAAAAATTAAATATGGCGGCCACCGGAAGTAGACAAAGCATTGTTGATCCATAGAAATGGATTCGATAGATTGTACCTGCATTAAGTAATGCAACTATTATATTTCATAGTAGACAACCCATTGCAAAAAAACAAAACACGCATCTTAAAGGATATTCGAATTATAGTGAATGATCTTAACATAGAGAAAATCATGAAGGCTTAACCACATTCAATGCATTAAAAATGTGTGTAGGTCAAGGATTCACATTTTACATTTTGAGAGAGAGAGGCACAATGGCAGTACTATATTTAAACTGTTAACTGTCAAGTGTGTACAGCTACTGGGGCTTGCATAAGTATTGATTAGTACAGTTTAAGAACTATTTGAAGTTTTTCCAGTCAACAATCCTTCGTGGTATCAGAACTCTTTAAAGGAACATATATCTTACATTATTTCATTAGTATTTAAAAGTGTCATAACTGTGGGATTAAAAGTATTAAAACTGATTATGTCTTGTGAATAAAGAATTGTATTCATAGTATTTTACTGCATTAGTCGTAGTAAACATATTAGAATTGTTGCGTTTAACATTGGAGTTGTTTACTAAAAGTACCAGTGGTTTTAGCAGTGGTTCAGAATTATGAAACAATCCAATTCAAGTCAATGAAAAAAGTTATATTTAAAATAAAACGCTAAAAGCTATGAAAAAGTTGTATGCAAAGTGTACGAGTCTACACGTTTTAAAATTTGAACCCGGTTTCTAGATTAAACTGTGTAGGAGAAGTGGCGCTCTAATGAACAGTAATAATAATAATAAAAGTGCTTAGTCATGGTATAATGACAATATGTCACATACCCTGAAGATGAATTATAGTGCTTATAAACCTGTTACAAAGTAACTCGAGCAGAAAAGATAATATGGCATCATACCCGTGGTCTCTAATAAACTGGATGGTTTAAATACTGAATGCTGATCAACAGATAGCTGTGGTATATAGGTATGATGCCACATATTGTTATGCTGTTACATTTTGGCAATTGGGTTATAACTACTATATGACATCTCAGGGGATTGTGGTATCTAGTCAATATTCCACAGCTATCAGTAGTATCTGTCATGCGTTGTGCCAACCACCTATCCCACCACCTTGTGCCTTGTTGCTTAAATATACCATAGATATGACGTCACATGTTACTTTTCTAATTCCATTTGAATCAGTTCATGTTAGTAATAGACCGCTCTGCGGTTCCCTTAATGTTTACACATGGACTTCAACAACATACACTGCAACAAACGCAAGTTGGTTTACTCTTTATTTTGTACATCTCTGCACATAATTATATCATACAAACGTGATAATTCATGAACATAGACAAATGAGTGATAACCTATAGTTTGACTTTACACATCACAACAACCCTAAACAACAAACACAAATACTATGGCAACATGCTGAGCACAAAAGCACAACACAGAAACATACACTACACAACAGACACTTCCCCTAATATCTAACCTATAATCTTAAACCCTCATCTCTGACTCCTACTGTGTGTGTAGACCAGACCTGATTTGTGTATGCTTTTACTTATTAAATCTTTTCAGTTGGATTAGGATGTGTTTTAATGGGACAGGGGCTAGGGGAAGTGTGTATAGACTGGTGGGAGGGTCTGGGTTAAGGGGAATTGTGTCGGAATTAGTGATTGGAGTGAGGGCGAGGGGCAAGAGGAAATGGTTCAAACCATTTTTATGAGAATAATCAATAAAAACACTTGAATAACGGGGGACTTATATGACAAGAATCATTAACACATTGTAATATGACCACAAAACAGTCCCACAGAGCTTGTTAATTCCCTTTGGTGTCTTATCTCTCTCAATCATACACACAAACACAAGCTTACACACACTCCACTTGCACACATTGGCCATCTCTACAGCCCTACACTTTAAACCAGGGGTATATCAGGAGTCTGCAGGTTTTTTTAAACATTATTTGTACCTTTGTATAACCCCCAAGAGAGATTGTATTTGATATTAACAATTTCATAGTTTGACTACACTGAGACAATATCATTTAGTGTCCTTCACTTCTGGGAATACTTGACATATTTCCAAAATAAATAAAAAAGTAAATATATATATATTTATTATAATATATCTTAAGCATTACCACAAAAAAATCCCTCACGGGCTGATTTTTGCTGCTGTACAGGGTCTAACCAACGGAATGAATTCAGTGCACAGATTAGAAAGGTTAAGTGTTAATGTGATGAACTGGAAAAAGTGAACTGTTTCAACTTTACAATATGACTGAGTGTACCCCGTTGACCATCATGTGTTTTGTAGACTTAACATAATAACATTTTACATCAGCTAGGAAACTGGGTATTTTAAGTTGAAACAGCTAACATTTTTGACATTTGAGTGTTGGTGAGGAATAGTAAAATGTGATGAATTACAGAGCCATTGGGTTATTTACAATAACACATCAAACACAGACATCTCTGCTTGATTATTCGCTCTTCCTCCCTTCTCCCTCTTCAAACTCGTATTTTTCTTTCTCCCTCCTTCCCGGCTGTCTTCTCCAACCCATCCCGTCTTATTGCTCTTTATTTGAGGTCTCCAGCGTCTCCCTGGATGGTTTTCTTGATACGGAGTAGCATGGTGGTGAGCCATTGGTCCAGACGAGAGATGGAGTCAAACTCTTTAACAGCCTCAGTAAATGCCTCACAGTTCTGCTCCTCGTGGGCATCCAGCAACTTCTACCGTGACACGGTGGGTGAGGTTGGCGGGTGGGGGTATAAGGAAGCTAAGCTGTTAAACAAGCGGCTTTGAGTCTGAAACAAAAGAAGACACAAAAGGCTCTTTCCATGCTTACCTTCAGCAGCTTGCACTCTCGGGAGTCTGCAAAAGCTGGAAACATCTCCTCATACTTCTCTATGGCCAGCTGTAAAAAAAAAACATACACACTTGAAATCATGAATAATATTTGCAACAGTCATCAAAATGGTTATACGGTTATAGAAATAGTTATTAAAAAGCTGCAACCATAATCAGTGTCATAACCAGACTGAAAACAGTGTGACCCTCAAAAGCATCCGTACTGTTTCAGACAAGATAATTAAGCTCTGGCATAGAATGTTTAGTGTTGGTTCCTTGACAACTAGAAACATTGCATGTTGGATGACATGATCCATTGTATTTATACTAAATATTTTGTATGAATATTAAGTCATAGAATCAATAAACCAGAATTAACTTTTTTAGGAGTGACAGACAAATTAAGGGAAAAAATATACTAAATGAGTGGAGGAACATACGAAGAAATGCAGATTGGTCTATACAGGTGGACTGCATGACACAATTAAGCAGATAACTTCCTAACAAGCTCTATGGCACTCATAAAAACGCAGGCCGGAACATTAGTATTACTAAGAGGACCTTTGCATTGAGTTCATCCACTATGAAGTGGCAGAGGGAGGCTTTAAAGAAGTACTCTTTTGCATTATACTTCAGCAGGGGGTTGTCCATGGTATTGGTGGCCACCTGACACAAACACATTTAACAACACAGAAACACACGATTACATCCCAGTGACATCAATTCAGAAAGAGCCCATCACATTCAAGCACACACAAACGCACTATTACATCCCTGTGACATCAGTTCAGGAAGAGCCAATCAGTTTTCAAGGCTTTAATATACATATATACACACCTGCTCATAGATCTCAATAGCTTTTGGATACTGCTCCAGCTGAGCACTGTAGTGGCCCACCTTCAGCAGACACTTGTTAGCGGAACTGGGAGTGACAGAGACATACTATATGAACAGGACAGAGTTCCTACAGGAAGACCCCTGGGGAACCACTCATGACACCTCCCCCTAATAAGTGTCGATGATGAAATGTACTGAGGTTATTTAGCATTGCAATATTGCCTTTGAGTATAGCAGTTATTTATACTAGAAAACGCAGGAGACTCACCTGTTGGACTCCTCGCCTTTATAATAATCGGCTGCCTGCTCATAGTGGGCAATAGCCTAGTTACAGGAAATACACATGTAAAGCATTGTTTACTCCCTTTTAGTGGAAATCAGATGGCTTTTGTATTTATTATTGTGGCTTTCACCCACTGTTGCACTTGTGTATATGTTGAGTGGCAAAGTAGAAGTAAAGTTTACACCGAGTCAGGTGTGTGTGTTGGAGGGTGGGGGGCTGTGTTTACCTTCTCTATGTCCACCAGCTCAGACTCGTAGATCTCTGCGATGGTGATGTGATGTTTGGCTGCGATGGTAAACCTACCCTGTAATACACCAACGGATTGTAAGGACAAAGATGGCCAATAATATGTCACTTGCAAATACCGGCAAAGGTAAAGAAAAGAAGTGTTGTGGAAAGGGAGTAGAGGTCAGCTGAGAGTTTGTGGTTAGAGAGTAGAGGTCAGCTGAGAGTGTTGTGGTTAGAGAGTAGAGGTCAGCTGAGGGTGATGTGGTTAGAGAGTAGAGGTCAGCTGAGAGTGTTGTGGTTAGTGATTAGAGGTCAGCTGAGAGTGTTGTGGTTAGTGATTAGAGGTCAGCTGAGAGTGTTGTGGTTAGTGAGTAGAGGTCATCTGAGAGTGTAGTGGTTAGAGAGTAGAGGTCAAATGGGAGAGTTGAAATTAGGATTTAGAGGTCATATGACAGTGCTGTGCTTAGGGAGGAGAGGTCAGGGCTCATGAGATGGATCAGGCTTACCATGTCGGTGTAAATATCAATGGCTGCATTTAAACAGTTGATCGCCTCTACAGGAGATGAGGGAGGAGAGAAGAAGGGACCAGAGAGTAAAACAGATTAGGTTTTCTCATGTTCCTACTATTAGGGTTCAAAATCAAAGTTGAGGGTACCAGTTGTTCAGAAGGCTTTGTCCTGCTCTGGTCTCTTATGTATTGAAATGAGTGTGTGTGTGTGTTCCTACCCTGAGGATCGGCCTTCTTGTAAGCATTCCCTGCGTCAACGAAGCTGGTGGCTGAGTCCAGTTTGTTCTGCAGCTGCATGTGGAGCCGCGCCCCCTGGCAGAATGCATTACCAGCAGCTACACACACACACAAACAAAATGATGATGTCTATAGAATAATAATATTAATACTTAGTAATAGTAATGTTTCAGTGTGTGTGTGTGACCCACCTGTCCAGTTCTTAGCCATCTTGAACATGTTGGCTGCTCTGGCATACATCTCGCACGCATCTTCTACTTTGTGGTGACTCCCCCTAAAATACACCCATATGCGAGTCCACATAAACACACACACACATTAAACAACCTTGCCAGACATTAGCTATAAACCTGGAAACAAATAAAATGATAAGTTTGTCTCTACTGAACACTGACGAAGATAGTTTAAACATCTTGTGAACAGAGCCAGCCTACTCTAAATGTGTGGGATATTTCAATATGATTTGCCACCAACAAAAACCGCTTATGCTGCACTATAGGGTCATCTACAAGCAATGCTGGTGATTAAACTGTTAATGTTCGTCAGTTCGCTGTCAGATGAACTGAGCACTTATCTTCCTGAGCCAGGCCTGACTGCGAAAACAGGGCCCGACATCCTCCCCCTCACCAGGCTAATGCATAGTTATAATCCAAGAAAATAAATGTAAGATACCCATTATATGGCTAGCTACGTGACCACTTTATATTGTATTGCGTTCAAAGACATGCGAAACACAGACCCATCCCCCCGTCATAACGCAGTACATACACAGCGCTCTGTTAAACTACGGATTCGGTAGAACGAGTGCCAAATCTCACCCAAACATCCCTCCCAGGAACGAGCCGGATGATTTGACCTTCTTGTCGGCTTCAGCCATTAGCTGCATGGCCTCCTTCTCTTTCCCGGAGGTATCCATAGTTGTTTGGACTGGCTGTGTGTCTTCAATGTCAAAACAAATATTAAGCACGATCTGAGAAGCTGGGAATGGATGCTGAGAGATGGTGCTGATGAGAGAGCGAGTATTGGTGTCTTCCTCGTCGGATAACGATTCCCGCAGAGTCTCTCGATGCATTACCGCCACCTTGGGTCTGGAGCTGGATGTAATTGCACCAAGTTTTAACAGACCCGTAAGTAAGACCAAACAATTTCTACGGATAATATTTCATGTCGATATTCAAATTATTTGAAAAACAAAATATAAGAGGGTTATTTGTATGCAAAACGGTCGTAAAATAATCATCCGTCAAAGCGGAAGTTACGTTTAAATTGTGCCAAAGTTTGAAACAACTGACACAGTACTAGCTAACTTAAAGCTAGCGAATTTAAATAAGAGGAACAAAATAATCTCTCTTTTTTTCTTCTTAAAAGTGTATCTTAAACAAGAAGGGATTTTAGTTTAATACTACTGTAAGCAATTTGGTGAGCAATGTTTGTCTTTCGACGACTGCCGTCGTCAGTTAACTAGTAGTAGTGACTGTACTGTTAGCTCTGTTTTGATCCGAGCACCATGTCGGTGAAGTATAATAATAACTAAACGCCCCGGATAATCTGTAGCATTGAATATTATCCCTGCGTCCCGTATACTTGGAAAATTATTATTGCACTGCTGTCTGGGAGATTATATGTGTTTAGTTAATACGTGCTAAAAACATGTTTGCTTGTCATTTAAAAAGCAACTGAAGAAAAACACCTTTATTTTAGTGCAGAGTTTAGTTCTGACTACTACAAAGGGAAGCTATTTATTTCCCCCCTCTAGCTAGGTTCATCTTAAGGCAGCTTGACTAAAAGGTTGCCTCAACTAGTTAAATGGTCATGCTTTAACCAAAGAATAGACTAAATCTAACAAAAACTGTGGCCTTTATGCATGATTGGGAATGGTGGTTACTCAACTTGTTAAAACATAATTGTAACTTTAAAGATTTCAAAATGCTGTTGAGTTTTCACTATTCTTACCTGATACTTTTTTCACTATCTCTTATAGCCGCACACTCTCATATTGCCAGGTGTAAGATGAGTAGAGAGGCTTCTGTTCGGGGCTCTTGGAGAGGACGAGGATGGAGAGGAGGAGGAGGGGGATGGAGGGGAAGGCCATGGAGGGGGAACTCGCGTAACCCCAGTGCCCAAGGAGGTATGCTGACACACACAGCCAGGCTAGTTTAAAGTAAGAATCTTTTAGAGGTCAGGCTAGCGCCTACCTACACACCAAGGTTTCTGCAATGTATTACGTTTCCAATGGTTTACATAAATTACTGTGTGCTGCCTATTTAATTCTATGGATTATTTCTGTTTTGATAAATAAATTATTATTTGAACAATAATGAATGTGGTCTTTTTTGTGGTGTCTGCTAGACACTTTCAGTTGCATGGTCTCTGCTGAAGGATAACACCCAAATGGTGAAAGTGGCTAAAGAAGGGTCTTTCAATGTTATGTATTGGTACTGGGTGGATTTGGTAAAAAAAGAAATACCCTGACTAGTATTTCTATGCAAATGATCACCAAACCCTGGATTTTGGGACAATACTGTCTCTTTCTCTCTCTAGGCTCCTCAACGCCTGGTGTATCTGTGACCACTTTGGATAGGCTATGTCCTTATAAAGGCTGGACTCTCTACTTTACTGAAGGTAGGTGTGTCTAACTGGACTCCCCAAAAACACAGTAAAACAGCTGCAACTGCCAGAATGTTAACCAGGACCAAGGGATCAGGGCACATTACTCAGGTTGTTACATTTTTGCACTGGCTTCCAGTAGGTTCTAGAATAGATTTTAAAGTGGTGCTTAAATAGTTTTGGCCCCAAATGCATTATAGTCCACACTAAACATGGCAATGCTGCATTTAGTCGTTATGGTGCATACATCTGTCAGAAACTACCAGAAGATCTTAAAAGTCTCCCAAACAAACATTTTTAAATCCAGGTTAAAAAAATAAAAAATCCCTTTCACGTGCCTATGACTGTGCTTAAACTTAAGGACACTGTTAGCCTTACAGCTTTTATAGCATCCTCATAGAATCTACCTGGCTTTTTCTATGTATACAACCTTGAATTGCTTATTTTATTTTTTTATTCTAGTATCTGGTTTGATTTTATTGTATTTTTCTTTGTAAAGCACGTTGAATGGCTTCTATGTATGAATTTTGCTATATAAATAATCTTTCTTGCTATGCTGTTATGTAACATGGCTGGCAGTGCATGTACATGTATTGTGCTGTAACACATGTGATAGGTCTGTATTACAATGCATTTTCCTGTGGGAAGGTTTCATAGAGAGTTCTCCATATGTGGAAAAGATCAAAGTGTTTGAACAGTACTTCACCTCACAGATACACCTCTATGACAAAGTAAGATGGAAAGTCTTTTTGAAAACACATTTTGTTCCCCTCTGAAAATAGTAGTAGTAGTAGTAAGGGATGTGTGTGTGTGTGTGTGTGTGTAGGATGAGATTGAGCGCCAAGGCAGTGTCTTGGTGGACTATAAGGCGCTAATTGAGAATAAGGAGGTGTGTCTGGCTCTGCCAGACCTGGCCAATCAGCTGAGAGAACAACCAGAGATCAGCCTCAACTGTCTGGGCCTTGCCATACACCAGGTACACACACACACACACACACACACACACTTGTCAGTTAAGGTAGGTCTCTGTATTTTAATGGGAGGCCATACTTGCAGTAGATGTCAAGACTAACTGCGTTAACACCTGATCTTTTGCTAAATTGTGGGACCTGATTGGTCAGAATCACTAGTTAATAAATTAGCTGCCTGTGTAAATGTAGCTTTTGATTTGTTTTAATTAATAGAAATGACTGCTTTTTATGCACCCTATGGTCTTGCCTTTTGGGCAGATCTAAGAGGAAGAAAGAGGCTAGTCTAAATTGTTCTAAAATGAAAATAGATGTTATGCATAACCAATTAACTCTGGCTTTGTCTCAAGACACATCATTGAAACAGGGTTATTTTTTCACAATAACGGTATACAAATATAGTTTTTTTGACATATTGCTGCATATACTGTATCTTTTGATTAGCTAGTTCGGTTTTTATCAAATATTATTGTTGGCAGAAGTTTCATAACCCAAGGTGCTCTGGCTGAATTGAAACATTGTATGCGTATGTGTGTGTTTGTGTGTGTTAGGTTTTGACCGTGGACCTGGAGAGACATGTTACAGTGTTACAGGGGGAGGGGCTTCCAGGGGGAGCCACACCGCTCATTAACATACCCCACATCAGTGCCAGGTGAGAGAGACACACACACAAACTGTCTGAAGTTCTATAACTGTGTGTTTGTTTGTAACTGTTTGTTTTACAGGTTGTATAACTATGAGCCACTGACAGCTCTTAGGATGCTGCGGGCCAGTGTGTTTGGTCGGTTGGTGTGTGTGAGGGGGACCGTGGTCCGTGTCAGCAACATCAGACCACTCTGTACACGCTTGGCCTTCACCTGCTGTGGCTGCTCTCACACACAGACACTTACCCTGCCACATGGCAAATACACCATGCCCACAAAGGTATAATACACTCCCCTCGCCTGGCTGCTCACACACACAGACACTTACCCTGCCACATGGCAAATACACCATGCCCACAAAGGTATAATACACTCACCTTGCCTGGCTTTCACTGTGTGTTTCCTCAGTGTTTGCAGCCGGAGTGTCGCAGTCGTTCCTTCCTCCCGAATAGGAGTTCTCCTCTCACACTCACGGTGGACTGGCAGACTATCAAGTAACTACACTATTATTTGCTTGTGTCTTTTTCAAGTTTACATTTTTGCTCTTACCATGAAGTGACTTACAGTTAGATGAAGATGTCGGAATTAGTGGTGAATCTTTAGTGTGTAGGAATCAGTGGGTAGTCTATAGGGTGTAGGTGGTTAGTGGAGTGTGTAGGAGCAAGTTGTTAGTGGCTGAACTGGAAGTCAGTAACTACTGTTAAAGAGCTTAGGGGACTGAGGCTGTGTACTTGAACTTCATTTCCCCAGGGTCCAGGAGCTAATTGGAGGTGAACAAAGGGAGGCGGGGCGAATCCCACGGACGGTGGAGTGTCATCTGACCTCTGATCTCTGTGACAGTGCTGTCCCTGGAGACACTGTTACTATCACTGGAACAGTCAGAGTCAGCCAAGAAGACGGTAAACACAGATAGAAACTGTTGCTTACACCATAGGCATGGCCAGAGTCACTAAAAAGGCTGTGTTGTGTGGTGGGTTTAGGCAGCAGGGGGAAGAAGGATAAGTGTATGTTCCTGCTCTACATGGAAGCCAACTCCGTCAGCAACTCTAAAGGTAGCTGTATGTCTTTTATTGAGGAGTTGTTACTCTTATTGGGATGCTGAATTACCAAATTGTCTGGGCAATTCTGTATGTTCCTAAGGTCAGAAAGGGAAGGATGCTGAAGGTCAGAGGTCGTTGGGAGGTGAAAGGTCATCTGGGATAGAGTTCTCTTTGAAGGAGCTGTACGCCATCCAGGAAATACACAGCCAACCTAACCTACTGAAGCTCATTGTACAGTAAGACACACATTACAACACAGAGTAAACAGAATGCTACTGGGTGTATCTTTAATTAATGGATCCAAAAAGGACAGATGTTTTTGACTGTCTGAACATTTAATTTATAGAATGTTCCTTTTTAGGAAGGATTGAACACGTACACAGTATTGGAATTGTGTAATAAAAAAGCATACTTGATGAATAAGTAAAGTAGTGTATTCACTACATTTTATCGTTACCCATTCTGTGTATGTTTGACCTGATTGTACACTTTATGGGAATATCAAATTACCAGAGTGAGATCTCTGTAACATTTAAACCAAAATAATACACGAATTTCCATCTCAAATTAGACATCCCCTATACCCTCAGCCCTTTGAATAATGTTTTACATCATTACATCTGAGCTTTCTTGTAAGTGCACTTGTCTAAAGAAGGGAGATTGATTATCTGAGTTAGCAAAATTTCTAAGATGTTTTCTAATTAGCAATATGATTGGACTGCAGCGACAACAGTAAAGTAGTCTTAATTATTTACGTATTTGTAGGCAGTGAAATGCAAAATAGATTCAAAATAAATGTCCCAAATTAAATATGTCACTAATACATCCTACATATATCTGGGTTAAATTAATTTTATAAATGAACTCAGCCATACTCACTAGAGGTCTTTATGGGAAACCAAAATGGATATCTTACCACAAGCATGATCACACTGTGCATGACGGTCTGCTGCATAATGTTTTATACCAGATTACACTCAGAATCAGACGGTCTGCTGCATAATGTCTTATACCAGATTACACTCAGAATCAGACGATCTGCTGCATAATGTCTTATACCAGATTACACTCAGAATCAGACGGTCTGCTGCATAATGTCTTATACCAGATCTGATCTTGGTTAATTAATTGATGCCCCATTGTGTGGGGTTGTGGTACTGGGTTGAGTCTATTGCTTTTGCGTAGATTGTTTTGTGACAATCCACACCATGACTCTGATTTGGTCTAGTTTCCATGACAACTACACCACTATTTTGATGACTACGTTACTAGGACACTTTTGTATTTGTAACGCGTGACTGAGGTTGACCTACTTGTCTTCCAGCTCCTTGTGCCCTGCCATCTACGGCCACCTGGTGAGTAGGCTTGTTATCCATAGGCCACAACAAGACGGATTCGCTATTTGTTGTTCATAAATGAGATCTGTGTGTGTTTTCTTTAGCTGGTGAAAGCGGGTCTGTCCTTAGCGTTGTTTGGAGGCAGCCAGAAGCATGCGGATGACAAGAACAGGATCCCTGTCAGAGGAGACCCTCATATTCTTGTGGTGGGAGACCCTGGTCTGGGGAAGAGCCAGATGTTACAGGTAATTCACACGCACACAGTCGTGCATCTTCCGTCAACCTCAAACCCCCGGGTGTAACCGCGTGTGTGTGTGTGTGTGTGTGTGAAGGCGGTGTGTAACGTCGCTCCCAGGGGAATCTATGTGTGTGGGAACACCACCAGTACGTCAGGCCTGACCGTCACTCTGTCCAGAGAGGCCGGCTCTGGAGACTACTCCCTGGAGGCTGGAGCTCTGGTACTAGGAGACCAAGGTAAGGCGGGCCGTTGGTTTGTAACCCAGCTGTCATCCTCCAGAATGTCGGCGCCACCGTTTATTCCGGCACCTGCCTGTGTCTTAGGGTTGTGCTGTATCGATGAGTTTGACAAGCTTGGCCATCAGCAGCAGGCGTTACTGGAAGCCATGGAGCAGCAGACCATCAGTCTGGCTAAGGCCGGCCTGGTGTGTTCCCTGCCTGCTAGGACCTCGGTCATTGCTGCTGCCAACCCTGTCGGAGGGCATTACAACCGGGCCAAGACGGTGTCTGAAAACCTCAAGTACACACACGTTTTCCTCTATCGTTGTAAGCTAATGCTTGAGTGTCGATACGAGTTAACAGATGTTGTGTGTGTGTGTAGGATGGGCAGTGCCCTCCTGTCGAGGTTTGACGTGGTCTTCCTCCTTTTGGATGTCCCCGATGAGTCACATGACCGCAAGATATCGGAACATGTGATGGCGGTAAGGTCTGGGAAGGGAGGCGCCTCTAGTGCCATGGTTACACGAGATGACAGCCAATCAAAGAGCTTACTACTGGAGCCCATGGAAACACCATTGTCTGAGCGGCTGCAGGTACACACACACACACACACACACACACACCCCCCAAATGCTCTACCAATATATGTATATGGAATTTCTGCCATTGAGTTTGTCCGTTAGGCGTGTCCAGGGGAGTATGTGGACCCAATCCCACCCTCCCTCTTGAGGAAGTATGTAGGGTACGCCCGGCGCTACGTGCACCCCTCGCTCTCTGCCTCCGCTGCCCAGACGCTGCAGGACTTCTACCTCTCCCTGCGCTCACACACACACGGCGCGGACGCCACTCCCATCACCACGCGCCAGCTGGAGTCCCTCATCCGCCTCACGGAGGTATGCAGGCACTGTGTGTACATGTGGGACGCACTGTCCAGAACAACTCAGCCGTTGCAAGTCAATGTGTACGAGGCACACAGTGGAACTATAACGGGCGTGTGTTTATATATTAGGCCGTGCGTTTATCGAGCGTTATGGTTACGACTACCATTGCTTATTTGAATGATCACACCACAACCTGTTGGTAGGCGCGGGCGAGGCTGGAGCTCAGAGAGACAGCCACCCAGAGTGATGCCGAAGACGTAGTGGAGATCATGAAACACAGGTAACGCCGTCCGCACAGACACTTAGAATGAGGATGTATCTGTTTGGAGTCAGGCAGGGTTGAGGAGCTAGAAGAAATAGAATTGTGAATGGGAATACTTTGATAGTCCCTATAAGATTAGTGAAATCCACAATGTGTCTCTCTCTCAGTCTGGCAGATACCTTTTCTGATGGTAGTGGAGGTCTAGATTTTGAACGGTCAGTGCTCGGTGTTGGGATGAGTCAGCGTTCCGCTGCTAAGAGGTTCATCACTGCACTTAACATGCAAGCTCGGCGGACTCACACGACGTTGTACGACCTCACACAACTACGCTGCCTGGCCAAGGACCTCCACATACAGGTACACACACGCCGGCTACTTTTTGTCTTAAAGACAGGATTTGTTTTAGCTCTTGGATTTCAGAAGTGTCATGCTTGTATGTGTCTTGTGTTTTGATTCAGGTTTCAGACTTTGAAGGTTTCATAGGTTCTCTGAATGAACAAGGCTACCTGCTGAAGAAAGGACACAGACAGTACCAACTACAGACTATATAACTTACACAAAATCATAACTGATATGCTTGCTGTCAATACAATAATTTGGGTGTAAATAACTGGGAATTAATTCTTATTTTATGTATTTACAAATAAAATATATAACTAAACATGAAAAATAAAAGATTTATTCCTGACCAATACCACTGTATTTTTCATATTCTGTTTACTTTCAACAGTCATTGTACAATCATAATGTCATTGTATCAATGAGCCTTACATCCTGTTTTGTTTGACCCTCCAGACCACGGTAGGTAAGTGCTCACTGTTGACTGGAAGAAACCCCACAAGCCTTGTTGTTTCAGAGATGCACTGTCCCAGTTATAATTGTGTGTCTATAAAGCACTTGAGTGGCAGGATGCCATTACATGTTTTGAGCAAATACATTTTGTGCATTTGACATACCAGGGGGGTTTCACACACTAATTAGGCCTAGCAGAAAGGGTTTCATGCTCCCAAAAGTATATGTATTTTTTAAATCTGACCTGCAACATAACAGGAGTGTAACGACTTAACTAGGTAGACATGTTTAGCAATGTAAAAAAAGAACATTGTCTTATGAGGGTAACTAGAGAGGAGCATTTAAATAGCCTGATCTTGAATGGATTTGCTTTTTTCGTAATTTTTTGGGATACAAAAAAACACGTTTCTGTTCATCAAATAAGTGTTCAGGATCTAGGCTAGTGTGATGCCAATTACAAAACTTAATTCATAGGCTACGTTTAGAGTACAAGCACAAAAAGCTGTGGTATATATTTTTATTTCCAAATCAAGCACTTGTGTTTAGTATTTGATCATCGGTCTGAAGTCTGCGACTCCTTGACCTCACCAAAAGCATAGTCAGCAAATCCCAGCCCTTATTTATTGGCTCACAATCCCCTCAATGGTCACTGTTAAAGGAACTGGGTGTATAGGGGTTTAAGGAAACGCATTAACTTCCGGACATTTTTTACTTAAATTCTGCAAGTACATATGCAATGCATGTGTTATGATTAGGCATATTCGTTATTTTGTGTGAAATCTTTAGGCTGAGTTGTGCACGCAGTTACCTTGCCTCTACAACTTTGATTTTTTTCTCCATTAGTTTTGGGGAGCCTGTAAATGGCGGAGAGGGACCCATTTGGGTTTTCTCCGTTATGTTCTATGGTGATGATCCGCCAAGCATTTGAAACTCGTGAAACTATAACCATTCAAAGAAAGTCGTACCTTGGGTTAAATCAAGGGATTTCGTGGCGATTAGTTTACCAACCACGTGACGTAACATGACAACGTGAACGCGATTGGTAGACTGTCCCGTGGCGCTATACGTTCATCGAAAAATTACAAATGGATTCCTATCTCATAATTTCTTAACATCTCAGGCAACTCGCTCAGCTACCATCGGCGGCACGGTAAAACACGACATATTCATCGGAACACGGCAACAAACATGGAACCACTTGGAACATATAGCACGTTGGAGTGATCAACTGGAGTTTGTTTAGGAGAAGCAGGAAACAAGAAACATATCAAGTAGCGGAGATTTGTTCTATGCATCAGATTGATATGGTATACCGTGTAGATGAGGACAGTTTGTAAGTCGCGTTTTGGGATGTTTTTCTTGTCGGTTTGTAAAAATAACGTTGCGGTATCTGCGCGATGGCACTTAACTAACCTGACACGGTGCTCAAAGACAAGTGTGTATCGGCCAGCCCTTACGTCATGGTGGCAGCAGGAAACTCTGGTGCAGGGTTTGTGTGTCAGGACAGAGGTTAAATGGCTACAGAGTCCCAAAAGCAGAATATCTTCTGTCACCCATTGGTCCTGCTACACACATTGTCACTCACAGACCCCACAGGACACGCACAACTTAGCAACACCAGAGGTTACCGACCACTGGCACCCGCTAAAGGGTCCTATCAAACGTGCCACCCAATCATGTCTACGGAGAGGTCACAAGAGGACGCCGGATAACCACAACAGCTTTAGGTTTTGTCCTATCGAACCTCCCCTCTTGGGGTTGTTCCCAGGGAGTTCCGTTGCATCTTCAGGCTGGAGAGGTCTCTGTAGTGGAAAACCCCGTGAGACCACAGCCGAAATCCCACCTGGAGGAGACCAGACGGAAACCAGCCAGTCATCTGACAGGCCCACTGATCCTGGCCAGGGATTGTTTAAGTTTAAAGAACTGGTGGGTTTTTTGTGTGGTAAGACAAGTGGTGGAGATTCCGTGTGTCTAGTTGTGCTATGTTTCCAATTGGGTTGGTCAACACAGCTTGCTGAACTTTGAATCCAAGTCAGTAGTTGTTTTCCATTAACTCATTTTTTCTGCTAGCATAGAAACCAGCCGACTGTCATACCTCAACCTTTTATATGAAACCCGAAAGCTGGATTCAGTGCAGTTATGATGATTATAGTAAGGTGTAGGCTTAAACCGGCCTGCGTTTGTGTGTTCCAGTATGAGAATCCGTGGACTATCCCCAACCTGCTCTGCGTGTGTCGCATTGCACTGGCTCCCGTCCTGGGGGTCCTGATCACCGAGCAGCACTTTCACATCTCTCTGGGACTGTTCGCTTTGGCTGGATTCACTGATGTGGTATGTGTGTCACCCTACACACCAACACACACTTAAACATTTTAGCCCTTTCTGATAATTTCACATGTAAGATGTTGTTCAGTGTTGTTATGGCCAAACTGTACTGACCTTTGCATCAACCCATAGCGGCCGGCAATGCAATTTCACGTAATAAAATGCTTAAACTGCTTGATGTATTTAAATTTTGAGCTACAAAACTACTGGCATATCTCGAAAAGAAGACATTACTTAGTTTTGGTTATTGGAAATGCATTAAAATGACAGCCGATATATCAGCTCTCTAAAATATAGTAATAATTGAGATATAATATAATATTTTCAATTTGTTTATAGAATATCTGCAGTAATAATGCAAAGATGGTCTTTCACAACATGTAAACATGCTTATTACATAATCTGGGACTTGAGAGTAAACATGATGACAAATGACAATATTCAGCTTGTTAAGTTTTATGTTTCAGCCTCCAACAGATGGAGTGAAAATCGACAGGGATCAACTTAACTGTAGCATAGGGCGGAGTTTGTGAAAGGAGGAGGAGCCGGAAGCAGGCATTCTGCACAGTAATGCAAACATTTAACCCCAGAGACAAACAGCTTTCTTGAATAGTGAACTGCACTTTCATAAAGTTTTGGATCAAGTTGGAGTAGACCTATTTATGTTCGTAGTCGGTGGATTTGTCAACAGAAGTAATTCATTTTAAATGTGTCTTTAAGCATAGGTTCAGTTTTACAGGTTATCTGATGGAAGTAGCTCAAATGTAGCATTGCATCACATCGACAGGTATTAGGAATAATCAGCCTAATAAACCCCTTTGAGTTGAAATACCCCTCTGTTAACCTTGTTTGCTGTCTCCAGCTGGATGGTTATATAGCTCGTAACTGGGCCAGTCAGAAGTCTGCGTTGGGCAGTGCTCTCGACCCATTGGCTGATAAGATCCTCATCAGCGTCCTCTATGTCAGTCTTACTTACGCTCAACTCATCCCAGGTGAGACGTCTTACGTTTGTAGTCTTTTTCGAGTCCTTCATTGCAATTATTGTCCACGCAGCCTTGATAGAGGGAGAAGAATTCATTGGTTGTCATTGTGTTATTTCAGCTCTTCTGACAGTGTTGGTTATCGCCAGGGACATCGGCCTGATTGCTGCTGTTTTCTACGTCAGATACAAGACTGTCCCACCTCCTGTAAGACACGTGTTTAGTAGTCTGGTTTAGGGCTTCCAGTCAGGGACCGGGTGATTCTTCAGTCAGTCACTATGCTGGAAGAAGGAAATTGATGGGAGTGGATCCAGTACTGTGTTCAGTTTTAGCTCTTTTAGACTAGATTATGTTTCTCTCCTCTTCTGCCTGGATTTACTCGTCTCTTTTCCCTTTTGTTCACCAGGTGACTCCCAGTAAATTTTTTAACCCATGCTATACCACTGCACAGCTCAAACCCACCATTCTTAGCAAGGTATGTCTCTATATGTTATATACATTAATGAGTGTCTGTTTGTATTCTGTCTTATAGTATTCATTGACCATCCTAAAATACTTTTCTGCCACAAAAGACCCCATATTGATTATCAACACATTTTTAGGCATTTGTGCCATTTTATTGAATATAAAATATTTTAATATCTCATGTACTTAAGGATCCAGATGCTTTTTTCTTCAGGGGTTTGTTGCTTGTTAGTTGTTTGGCTGCAATCACAGTCTCGAGTCTTCTTGGGTTTGCCTCTACTAGCTTGACCCAGCCAGATTTAGGCAGATTCTTTCTTAGTAAGTAAATTGGTCTGAATATTTAATGAAGGTAATGTGCATACATGCATGCATACATATGCAGAAAAACATACAGACCTCCAAACTGGGAACATTTTGAATGTGACTTCTGATTGTGTAACCCAGTTGTGTAGAAAACTTTGATCCTGTTTCCACAATTGAAGAGGCTCATCTGCATGTTTGTTATATATTATCCATATATTTTAAAAAGAATGGCAACTATTCACAAATGAAATGTACAAACTGTGTATTGGCCATTATGATTTTATAGGCCTTATTGGGTTTTAGACTTGTACAACAAGTATAACATTCTAATTTAACAACATTAGTCTACATTTCACCTGTAAATTCTTGACAAAACAGAAACACTAGATGTATTGTAAATAGCATTTTGTAATTTATTACATCTTTCTGTAAACTCCTCATGCACTGCTTGCCACTAGAAATCTAAGCTTGTTTCATTAAAATGTTGATTCATGTATTGTAGTAATTTAGCAGACGCTCTCAACCAGAACCTGTTTTTTTTTTCTTTCCTTTTTGATATCTAGATGGGACAACTGCAAGTAAATGGTTAAAACAAAAATGTAAATACCAAGATTGGTTCATCCATAGCTTTGTGTATTTGCGTGGTTTTCTCCTTCCCTAGCTGTATACTGGAACGAAGTGGGTCCTTTCAGCTTATTGACTCTATAATAAAGGAATTAATGACCTTAATAAGATGGGTAACCCTTTCATTATGGCGTGAAGTGTGAAAATGTTGCGTGGAAATGTTGTAATCTTCCATAAGTAACACAGTCCTCATGTGTTTGCATGCATGCAGGTGAACACGGCGATCCAGCTCTTCCTGGTTGCTGCGTCGTTGGCCTCACCTGTCTTTCACTACACAGACAGTCCACTCTTGCAGGCCTTATGGTAACAAACTACAGGCTACACACACTGGAAATGTAACCTGTTGTGGTTTGCATGTGTTGGTAATGTTGTGTCTGTGTATGCAGGTACATCACAGCTGTGACAACGACCGTTTCAGGCTACAGCTACTATCATTACGGTATGAAGACCGTTGCGGTGCTCAACAGCCCCAAGTAACCGTAGCAGTTCAACAGCACCAATAAACCATGGCAACTCGGCAACACTAATTAAATGTGGCAACGTAACACTTGCCACACCAAAGGTTGTCCGAAGACTGTGGTTGAACACGCAAAAAGACCCAAAAATGAAAACTTGTTTTTAATCTGATGACTTCCTAGGGAACCCACCCGTGAAATGATGAACTGTTTTGTATCTGAGGAATAATGTCATTAAACCATGTACCTGCTTTGATACATGCCTTGCTGTTTGGGCATGTATGTATAAAATACTTGTTTGACTCGCTAATATGGTCTCTAAAGGATTTTAAGTGTGTTGGGAAAACATGCTGTCTTTGGTTTTCAGCGTTACAACATATTCAGGATAATACACTTCAGACACCTATTCACATTAAAGAAACATGAAGTAGGTGAAAACTTGAGTGTTTTTTTTTACTAAGCATAAATAGCTTTGAATTAAGGTTGACTAAAATTCAATGCTGCACAAGCAAAGTGAAAATGGAATTATACTGTGTTTGTGTCACCTGCTGGCCTTCTGAAGTCAATGCAGCTTTACATTTTTTTATCAGATAGACTTCATAGTCATTGGTGTTGCTACCTTTAGTGAAGAAGAGGTATTTCATCAATCAGTTTTGAGGAGTAGCTGCTGCCAACTAGGGATAAACAGTTATGAGAAGGTGGCTTACCTTTTAGCCATGTACATTTTTTATGGCGAAGTAGCCTACAGAACCCTCAAACTCAACTCGACCTCAAAGCCATAAACCTTCAATCAGGGGCCAGTTTAGAAATGGAACACCAGGTGGATGTAACTAATGATGAGGCAGAACACAAAAGACTCATAGGCTCATTTTTGAGTACCCTTGTACAACAGTTGTTTATCTTCGGTCGTCTTGGGCTGAAACACTTCCAGTTGTTTCTAACTAAAGAAACTCAAAGCATTTTAAACTACTTTGCAGATAACAAGCAAACAGTAAAACATCAAATATATAAGATTCCATTTTATAGAATCACTGCAGTTTACAAACATTAAATCATTTATCAAGCTGTTGTTGTACGGTGCCTTTAAACTATAGCGACAGAGAGAGGATGTAACCAGTTTTAGCATGAACAGTTCCTTTTAGGGCTTTTAACATTTAAAGTAGTCAACTGGATGGGACGTCCAATGGCTTTAAAGAAGGATTACATAAGGATTACATTTCAAGCAGGCAATCACAACGGATGAGCGTTATATTTGTGCAGAAGAAAACAAACTCAACTTGAGATGAGATCAATGGCACTGCCAGTGCACTCGGATGTAACAGTGGGACTGATGGTGCTTCCAAATTTGTGTGTGTGTGTGTGTCAATTCAACGTATGTACTCTTTAGATCCTGGAGGTAAATTCAGGTCTTCTTACAAGGGAGCTGTTGATCTCCGCCACTGAACGACATCCTGATGAATAAAAACACATGGTTCAGTTCTATGAACTCAAGCAGCTTTGTCTTGCAGCAACAGACCATTAGAATGTTTACAAGCATGTTACCAGTGTTTTTTTATAATCATTTCCAATACAGTATCCAATTTGTTTTTCTCAAGGAGTTTATCTCAATGTGACTACATCCACATTTTATTTATAACTTCAGATGCTATAGAGCATGATAGGATGTTAATTGCTAGAATGCATCATGCCATACACTGTTATGGAAATATCTGCATTTTTTTATGTTCCTCAGGTTTTTACTTTGTCACCAGTCTGTACATTAGATAAACAGAGATTTCACTGCATCTGCCTTCGGGTCTACATGCAATGTCGGTGTGATCCAGGCATAAAGGAAGACTCACTGTCTCCACTGTCTTTGTCGTCAGTTGGCAAATGTAATATTCTATCCTGTTCCCTTCGTCGAGTAGAGTTATAGCTTTCAATCAAAAATTAATCATGTACATATAAAAGAAATGCTACTTAAAGTTTTATCTGGAAAGTGTTTTTTATATAACAGGAGTCAAGGAGATAAATGCCAGAATAGTGTGCTAACCTGTCAGGGCCATCGCCAGGTGTAACTCAGTTTTCATGAGCTCCAGAACATCCCTGACACCATGTTCACCCTTCACACATACATACATAAAAAACATTTTAGATTTTAATATCTAACACCCAACATAGGTAGAACAACCACATACACAGCGCAACAAAAGTAAGGGAACACTTAAATCACACATCGAGTGATGAACTAAATATATAAAAGATCCAAATATTTTTTGTACATTGTGCAGTTTGTTGAGAAACAAATGACAACGCTCAGTGGAAACCACCATCACTGATTCAGGGCTGGATTCAAACCTGCCACTCAACACCCAAAATCAAAGTAAACAATAGAAATCACAGGCTGCTTCAACTTATGTGAATTTCAAACCAATTCTCTTTTTGGTAGTTTTCTTGCTGTGGCTTCTCCAGTGCAAATTAGGTAACTTTTTGCACCAAGAAAGGTGACATTGATTCACAATGGCTTGTGCTTCCCAACTGGACAGAGTGATGTCCTGAAGTTTCATTGACTTGGTGTTCTACTGTGATGAGTACGTGTTCCCTTCATGTTCTGAGCAGAGTATGATCATAACAATTTGTTTTACTATACTTTAAGACCATTAAGACCATTAATGTATGCATTCAACAACCTATTTTCTCTAAATTTAACTCCTAACAAATCTTGTGTGAGGTTTTGATGGAAGATGACCCAGCTTTATCCCCTTTTCTACCTTTCTGCTGACATCAACCACTCAGGGAGATGGGCTTACATCCAACATTTACTGGCATAGAACATTGTTGAACCAAGAGGGAACCACTCTTCCTTCATGCCTACCTTTCTTGTACTCCAAAACACTGAAGGTTTCGTTCCAAGGTTAACTTGTTTACTTATGACAGGCAGGGAAGGTAACGCCACTTCCAACCATCAGAGGGGGCTGTGACCATTTCGACACGGAAAATCAGGGCTAAAACGAATGCACCATAGACATCTACTGGTTCTAAATGCTGACCTGTTGTCGAGATGCGGTCCCCTATTTTGCTTCTCTGGTCCATTCCATGTAGAGAAGTGCAGCCAGGGCTTACTTTTTATGGGACGTTACCAGGAAACCTAACCCCAAAACCCTAAATGTAGGCTAACCCTAACTCCAAACCTCTAAACCTAACCATAATTCCAAACCTAGCCCTAAAGGTATGCAGGTAGACAAGAACATACACAGACATAGTCAAACCTGGCAGGCGAGTCCCCAGAGTACAGGTCTCCCCAGGAAGACTGCGGTGGCCCCCAGAGATAAGGCCTTCAATACATCTGTCCCCCTCCTCACGCCTCCGTCCAGGTACACCTCACATCTCCCTGCGACCGCCGACACCACCCCAGATAGCACATCCAGCTACACAGACAGACGTTAATTAAACTTCACTGGGTGTGTGTGGACGTATGCGTGTGTGTGTGGGTGTGTGGATGTTGGGCTCCTTCACCGTAGCTGGGACACCGTCCAGCTGTCTGGCTCCGTGGTTAGACACCAGGATACCATCTACGCCATGGTTAAGAGCTTCCACTGCATCTTCAGCTGGGGAAGGAGGAAGTGTACATATTGAGGGGTTGGTAGGTAGATTCAAATACCTCTAAACTGTGTGTGTCACTACTACTCTGACATGCGCCAGGTCTTATTAGGATGTGGTGTGTTGTGTCACCTCTCAGGATGCCTTTGACGATCACCGGGAGGTGTGTGCTCCTCTTCAGCCAAGCAATGTGTTCCCAGCGAAGAGCAGGATCAATAGCCTGAGCGACATACACAGCAAGGCCACTGTCTTCACCATAACCCTCAGTACTGGAGAATGCCAATTCTGCTGAACTAAAGTTAGTCATCCTACGAACACACACACACACACACACATACATTCGCAAAAATGAGAGGTACTTAACATGATTTGATCGTGAGTGAGTGTCTGTAAATATAAATATGGTGCGGTTGCAATTATGTCTTTGGCTCCTACTTCAGATTAGGGGGAAGTTTAAAGCGGTTGCGCACATCGTCTCTTCTCTTTCCAAGGTAGGGTGTATCCACAGTAACAAAGATAGCCTTATACCCCGCATCCTCAGCCCGTCGCACCAACGACAGGGTGAGGTCTCGGTCCTTATAGATATAGAGCTGTACAAATGATTGAAATGTAACAGATGTGGACCAGGCCAGCAACGCAAACTGTCGTACAATGCAATTTTTATGTTCTGGCAATCTACCTGCATCCAGAGCAGGCCGTCGCCAGCAGAAGACCTCACTTCCTCTATGGTGGAGGTGGCCCAGGAACTCAACATCATCCCCGTCCCTGCCCCGGAGGTTGCTGGGAAATTGAGTTTTATTACACATGCAGGAGGCTGGAAGCAGCTGTGTGTGTGAATGTTACAGTATCTCTACCTCTGGCTGTAGCCGTCTCTCCGTCAGGGTGGGCCATCCTCTGCATGGCTGTGGCCCCCACACACACAGGCATGCTGATTGTCTGGCCTAACACACTAACCCTCAGATCCACACTGGACACATCTCTCAGTACCCTGGGGAGCAGACGCCATCTACACACACACACACACACACACACGTTTGTCTCACTATCAAAAATGCCCCTACCGTTAAAAATTCCTCATAACTATACTCTTTCCTAACTTTAATCCCCAAAGGTAACATTAACTCTAACCCTAGCCCCTAACCATAGCTCCTAACCCTAACTCTGACTGTAATGGTAAACCTAAATAATTTTCCCCATGTGGACCCTAAATATGTTCTTGTTTTACATTTCTGTGGTTGTTGTTCCTAGCGGAAGGGGTGAATACTTATACAATGAATTGTTTCTGTTTTACATTTCTAATTCATTCATTCAATTTACAGATTTTCTTTTAGACATTTTGGACTTTTTGTCTTGATCTGATTCAATCTCTTTTAATTTCATATTGCAGCCCAATAAAATGTGCAAAAGTCGAAGGTTCTTAATACTTTTGAGAGCAACTTTAACATCACACAAAAACTTTTACCTTGAAAGTACCTTTATTTAACTGACATTGTCCTACAATGATTTAATATCCTAGTTGGGACAGACAGGCAGAGACAAATAAGATGGCCTAAATGAGTGAGGTGTTACTGGATTTAGCTGTTTTGAACATACGAATAAGTAAATCATTAAACACATTTTTTTCCGGTGAAATTATTGGCTAAAACAGTCACCAGCACTGAAAACCCCCCAAATCAATGATATTAAAATCCTAACTTGCCCAATCTTAAGTAAACATTTGGTGTGTGATGCAGTGAGCTGCAGAATTCTATACAGGTTTTGTATGAAACTGTCTGGTTGCAATGTTATAACTAGGTTTGATTGTCCACCTTGCATGGGTGGTTCAGGGAGAGAAGAATGTGTGTGTGTGTGTGTGTGTATGTTTCCTGCAGAAAGCAGCAAAGTCTATCTGTAAAAGTGTTTATTTCTTACCTGGAAAAAGCAGACGTGTTTTCTGCGAGTGTCTCTTGGTCGTCGGCTCCAGAGCAGTAGTAGTCAAACACGGCTTTGGGTAAAACTCTCTTGGCCATGGACTCATAGTCAGCAACACACACCAACTTCTCAGACATGACACATGCAAACTAATTCACACAGACAACGGCAAAGACTTCAACTCGCATTGATCCACACACACGGGCATACACAGGATGACTAAAACTCCACACGGTCAGACAACCAGGGTCTCTAGACTCAGATCATCTATCCACTATCAATCATTAACCTTAACGTTTACAGGACTGACACACTTACACACGTAACCCAGATCTTTGACCCCTCATCCTCCCAACCTGAAAACAAGGCTTATACGTTATTAAGATAACACTGTCCACATAGAGACCCAAGAGATCTCTATGTACACTGCTCAAAAACATTAAGGGAACACATAATCATCACAATATAACACCAGGTCATTTAAACGTCAGGGATAATTATTTGCCCAGTTAGGAAGCATAAGCGGTTGTGAATTAATGTCACCTGTTTTGGTAAAAATATAAGTAGACAACAGATGCACTGGAGAGACAACTGCAAGACAACCCCTCAAAAAGGAATGTTTTTTCATGTAGTGGCCACAGACAATTGCTCTCTCCTTATTAATCCTTACTGATACTAAGTTTTGTGTTTTGTTAATATCTTTGTCACTACTGGTAGCATGAGGCGGTATCTGCAGCCAATTTAGGTTGCAGAGGCAGTCCAGCTTTTCCAGGATGGCACATCCATACGTGCAGTTGCATGAAGGTTTGCTTTGTCTCCCAGTAGTCTCTAGAGCATGGAGGAGGTACCAGGAGATGGTCGTTACATGGTATCTGCTTCTTTGTGCGAGGAGGAACAGAAGGAGCACTGCCAGAGCCCGACAAAATTACCTCCAGCGGGATACTGGTGTGCATGTTTCTGATCCAACTATCAGAAACAGACTCCATGAAGGTGGCATGGGGGCCAAACGCCCTCTAGTGGGACCTGGCTCATAACCCAGCATTGTGCAGCTTGATTGTCCTTCACCACAGAACACTAGAATTGGCAGATCCTCCATTGGTGCAACATTCTCTTCACAGACAAGAGCAGGTTCACAGATAAGAGAGTCTTGAGACAGCGTGGTGAATTTGATGCTCCATGCAACAGCATGAATGGTTTTCCGGTAGGTCAACCTCTGGGACGTTATGTATCGGTGCATTAGACACGGCCAAGTGGCGCCACAGACTGTCCAGGAGCTCACTGATGCCCTGATCCAGGTCTGGGAGCAGATCCCCTAGGACACGATTCCCTGTATCATCAGGAGCATGCCCAGATGTTGTCGAGAGCGCATGCAGTCACATTGCGAGTTGCTGTAATGAAATTCCAGCCTGTGATTAGAATTGTTTAATTTCATTGTTGGTGTGAGTTTGAAGTTTGTGAGTTTTCTGTGAGTTCAGGAAGGCTTTGTTTTTTCATTGTCTTCTTGAGGACTTGGTTGTTGTTGGTTTTCACCTCCCTGTGCTTTGTTTTTCTAAGATTCCAGCCTGTCCTCTTGCTGTGTTCCACCCTACCTGGGTCCTGCGTAAGGGAAAGATAGTTCTGTCTATGGGTGTACATTCGTATGTAGATAACCCACTGTTTTACACACTAGGTTAGCTGGTCAGGATTCACCCCTGCATTGTTAGTAACAGGATATCTGGTTAGGGATTAGATTTGGTTAGGAAGGTTTAGGTTTGCCGAAGAGAAGGGACCCATTGCTTATTCATTCATTACAAAATTCCATTCTACCTTCCCTATTTGGTGTGTTTGAAGAATATGTGTTGGTATATGGGTAATACATATGAGGGCTAACGCAGAGTTCTAGTTGTCTTGTTATTTCATTAGTTGTACCCCACATATCTTCCCTATCCATGTCTGGTTTTCATTGTGTGTGTAAACACGGGCACTTACGTCTCCACCTCAAATGAACGTAACAGTATGCACATATTTATTTCGGTGATTGCGTGGTCCATGTCACAGACATCACCCCGTAACGGAGTCCTACAACCTTTCCGAAATGAATGTAAGCATTCAGCACTGCAGTCATAAAAGTCAAAATGTGTATTTGGATCCAACCTCAAAAGTGGACGTTATATAAACAGGTTGATATGAGATGACGGGGCACCTATCATGACGCCCCCAACACGCCACATAAACATGTACACACATACCCAGGAATCACGTCACTTTTTGTTCAGCATAGGTTACTGTCCAAAATAAACTCAACGTAATGAGGAGCACTACCAAACACTGTAATATGTATGCTACGTATTTATATGTGTGTGTGTGAGTGAGTGTGTGTATGCAAATGTTCAGTGGAATCACCCGCTCTCACCCGCTCTCACCCGCTCTCACCCACTCTCACCCACTCTCACCCGCTCTCACCCACTCTCACCCAGCAGGACCAGCACCTAGAGGGACGTCATCAGTACAGCTCTTTAGAATAGAGGGGAGATCAGACACAGCCCTGCCAACCAGGGGACCCTGTAATTATCTTCGCCATCAATAGGGCTTATGAAGGGTTACGAAATGTCTCACGTTCTTAGATCACATTTGCAAACGAAAGTCTGCAATACCTAGTGCAATGAGTAGATCGTGTATTAGGCCAAAATGGAACTAGGAGATGCACTTGGCACGTCCCTCTCTAGAATGCACTCCCCACAGTCCATATTAATGTTTGTTGTGTATATAGGCTTAGTAGATAAGGTCAGGCACAATAGTGCTAGCTAATTACTTGCTCTTAAGTATGAAACCCATGTCCAATAATAATATTGATAATAATGTAAATTAAAACCCATGTCCAATATTAACAATAATAACAATAAAAATGAAAAGCCATGTCCAATAATAATATTGATAATAATGTAAATTAAAACCCATGTCCAATATTAACAATAATAACAATAAAAATGAAAAGCCATGTCCAATAATAATATTAATAATATTGTAAATTAAAACCCATGTCCAATATTATCATTAATAATAATGAAAATGAAAAGCCATCTCCAATAATAATTTTAATAATAATTAAATAAATAATTAAAAGCTATGTCCAATAATAATATTATTAATCATGAAAATTGACAATTGTCCTAATTGCTGAAGAGTTCTCTATTGTCCAATGGCAAATGCAAAATGCTAAACTTGTATTGTATTTAAGTCCCTGATGATAAAGTCCAGTAGTCTGTCATGATTTTTAATAGAGAGCATGGCCAAACTGCTAAGCCTGTTGGCTCATGGTTGAACGTAAATCGTTTTAGTAAAGGCAGGCTCATCCTGAGCCACAGTCAATGGCATGGTGACGAAAATGCGTAGCAGGGCACAAGACTCTATAAAACCTCTGCAGGTCCTGACTGTATATTCTCTTCACTAACACACTTAAAGAATAACGTTCTTCCAGTTCTGTAGATCTTAATGTGATGAATTTGGACTATACACACATCTTTAGGATATCATATCTTTAGGATAGTTCATATTTTCCAACAAATTTTGTGGTTATTAATCTAGTTGATAATGCAGTTAGTGAAGTAGTTAAAGAAACTTTCAGAAGATTTGCATGCTTCCTAAACAGTGGTTCTGAAAGTAGTGAGTTAGTTCCTGGAAACACAAAACCACTTCCTTAAATCCAAACTTCCAAACTTATAGACACCAGAAGTCAGCAGGTTCAGCAAGAGTATTTAAATGCAGCCCACACACACGCACACACACACTATACATACAAACACATTCACCCACCCACATACGTACATCTGTCCTCCTGCAGCCTCTCTAGTCTCCTTTGCCCAGTCCTGAAATAGCAGCCTCCCACTCCCCTCTTACATAAGATCACATTTCACTGCAGAGAAACTCATCCAAGTGTGTGTGTGCCTCTATGTTCTCCAGTAGGCTGCAGAGAAACTCATCCAAGTGTGTGTGTGTGCCTCTACGTTCTCCAGTAGGCTGCAGAGAAACTCATCCAAGTGTGTGTGTGTGCCTCTATGTTCTCCAGTAGGCTGCAGAGAAACTCATCCAAGTGTGTGTGTGTGCCTCTACGTTCTCCAGTAGGCTGCAGAGAAACTCATCCAAGTGTGT
>JACXGK010001055.1:0-79436 GCA_016801125.1 Novumbra hubbsi | reverse complement strand
GCACAAACAATAAACCACACCGGGTGTGGCTAGAAATGAACCTAAGTAGGCTCCCCAATCAGAGTCAACTGATTGCAGCTGCTCTGACTGGGGAGCCCACAACGGCATAGAGATGGCTAGAGGCCTCTCCATGTGCCATGCCCTGAATGGGAGCCCCAAAGCACAGAGATGGCTAGGGGCCCGCATCCAGGACATGACAATTTGCACCAAAATATTGCTTATGCTTGCTAATAGGACAGATTGATATCCCTGAAGTTTAATTGACTTAGTGAAAGCAGAACTGCAATATAGAGCGCTATGGAGTGAAGGGTCAAAGGGCATGTGTACAAGCCCTACCTGTGTTCGTGCCTGCTGCCAAGAGATTGACGGGAAAATGACAAGTGTTAAAGCTAAAGCTACCCCTGGGGTCTGTGAAAAAGGTGCATTATCACACCATTTTGTGTTAATGTTTGTAATTTGCTCCGGTTTTTAAAGCCAAGATACTGAACATAGGGTAGACGCCATTGTGCTGGAGCTGTGCCAGTGCATTGACAACTCATTTAATAGTAACAACAATTCTTTGTTTGTGTTGGCAAATATTAACCTGCCAGTAGCATCTTTGTTATATGATTGGTATTAACTATTATGGAGAAACCTTTAACTTTAAGAGCTTTGCAAAACATTCTTGCTACTACGAACAGCTAATAAGCCTTAATAAAAACAACATAGTGTTTTCATGCTTCGGTGAAGCATGTATTATGACACAGTTTCTTGTTAACCATGCTTTTTGGAAAGCAAACAATAGGATAATTGAGTTCTGCCGGTGAATAACCTTTCCATGCATCAGAGTTGATCTTTGAGTTTTCTGACCAGAATGTCAACAACATTGCCCGATGTACTGTTTATCATCTCTGGGATGGGTTCACCCCAGTCACAGTCCTGCGCAAGATTACTGCTCCATACTAAGCCAGCGTTATACATTTATGGTATTCATTATTAAGTCCTGTGTCGTTGTCCCTATGTAGATTTGCCCCCTTTCTGGTATAATTTATAAAGAAGAAATGACTGCATATTATTCAGATGATTGACGTTCAGATGAATAGGATGAAAGAAAGACATGTTGAGATTATTAGATTGGTCTTCTTTTTAGCTATGAGCCCAATTACAGGAATTGGGAAGGAAATTATTGTGCATTTAGAAGGCAGAGACAGTTGGTAGTTAACCCCTGCCTTCTTTTTAGGAAGAGCACTCTTCTTTGACAGTTCTCTCTTCTCACCCACCCACACAAACACACGCACACACCCAGACCTTTGTTTTGGCTTTTCTGGACTGATGCCACAAATATGAGATATTCACAGCATGGCCTACCACTAACATGGAAGACTTTAGAAATTGGGAGACAGTTGTGATATACAGAAATGGAGGAAAAGAGAAGTAAAGAGAAATAAAAATACAAGAGTAAAAGTAGAGAGGAAGGAGAAGGCAGAATGAGAACAAGAAGAAAGGATAAAAGAGAGGAACTGGGATACACCTCATTTTGCAGTGATGCTAAAACGTCAAACCTTTTTTAATTAAAGCCCTATGAGTCTTATACCATCATTTGAAAAAGTTTATTGTTTTGTTATATTTTATTATTTGGATGAATTTCCTTATGATGCACTCACTGGTACAGTACTCATGCTCATAAATGATTATAGCCACACAGCAAATCATGTGGCTGCAACTGAATTTCATAAAGCATGCAGCTTAGTCAAGAGGTTTAGTTCAGAGGAAGATGTGTGGACTTTCACCTTGGTATGATCAGTAAGACCACATGTATTATATATATATATATATATATATATATATATACACAGTGGGGAGAACAAGTATTTGATACACTGCCAATTTTGCAGGTTTTCCTACTTACACGCACGTAGAGATCTGTCATTTTTATCATAGGTACACTTCAACTGTGAGAGACGGAATCTAAAAAAAAAATCATGAAAATCACATTGTATGATTTTTAAGTAGTTAATTAACATTTTATTGCATGTATATACTGAAAAGTGATCAAGTTAAAAGCTACTGTATCATATATACTTGCATGGTATATATGATACAGTATCTTTTAATTTCATCACTTTTCAGGCCGAATTAAACACTATTTCAATGAGCTGTAAGAGTAACAACAAATGTGACCACGTCTGTATATATCTATCTATCTTTGTTTCATTTAGACACATTTTGAATACGAGATTTGTCAGTTAAAATGATAGAAGACAGGAATGGTTGAGCCAAGGACAGAAACCTGGTTTCTGTGTTGGCATAGTACATGTACTTAAACTACCAGACCGCTACAGAAAACAAGGCAACAACAATGCTTTATATCCTCTGACCAAAATGACAAAATAAATTATTTACCATTTAATTACAATAAGGCGAGACATGACAAATATCACACCAAAAACACAGGTTTAGCATCTAGTCTTTATGTGCGAGGCTGATTGCCTGTGCAATTATTTCTTAAAACTGAGAGGCGGTGAGATTGGGGAGAGAAATATATAAAAGAAGGGGAGAGGAAACGAGAGATTACTAACACCAAGAGAGAGAATTCAAAACAGTTAGGACTACCCACTAATTATCAAAATCCAGTAAAGAGCTGTTAAATTTAACAACCTCCTAAACTACAAAAAGCCATTATCAACCTTCCATAACAAAGCCCTTATCTACAGACAGACGACGGTGGAAAAGCGTGTCCTCAGCCAGAGGGTTTGGGACTATGTTCACAAACAGAAACAGACCCAAACCGAGTCCCTTGAGGTTAGACCCAACTTGAAACAAAAGAAAGAATCAACCCAAACATGGAGCAAACTGGAATACAATCTGGGTATGTACCAAATTAGCAATCGTAGCCTCGCATTCGAGAGAGGCTGACAATGATTGGGCAGATATTGGGCTATAAGGAGGTACTTTGTGTACTTTGTCAAAATATGACCAAATACTTCCCACAGATCACACAGACCCAGATAAGATTTACAACCGAACACTTTACCTGGAGAGTCTAGATAATCTGTCTACAGATGCTATAGACACATGCTGTAAAGTTGTATCCTACTATCAATTAATCCTAATCTCAACCTTTACCCTAATCCAACCCACGTTCTAAACCAAGATCTAACAGTAATCTCAGCAGTACCTTTTATGCAGATGTTTTGTTGATAGCTGTAATATAGTTTATTTACAGATAGATATCAGGATTTATAATGTTCCATTTTCTTTGGCAACATGAAGAAAAAGTTTCCCATGACAATAAAGCTAATTTGAAACTAAAAACGAGCAAAACAGACAGGCAGAGACAGACAGAAACAAACAAGCAGGATTCTTGGAGGTCCAATGAACAAAATTGTTAGTGTTAAATTCATAAGTTACAGTGAAGAAAACAATTATTTGATCCCCTGCTGATTTTATATGTTTGCCGACTGACAAAGAAATGATGAGTCAATCATTTTAATGGTAGGTTTATATGAACAGTGAGGGACAAACTAACAACAAAAAAATCCAGAAAAAGACCCCTTGGCAAAACATGATTTAGTACTTGGTGACAAAACCCTTGTTGGCAATGACAGAGGTCAGATGTTTCTTGTAGTTGGCCACCAGGTTTGCAGACATCTCAGGATGTGTTTGCACACATATCAGGGTTTTTGTCCCACTCCTATCAATCTTCAAGATTCCTGGCTCCCAGGTGTCTTTTATTGACGTAACGAGCTAAGATTAGGAGCACTCTCTTAAACGTTTCTTTGACAACGTGAAGAAAATGTCCCATGACAATAATGCTAATTTGCAAGCAAAACAGACAGGCAGAGACAAACAGGCAGAGACAGACAGGAACAGACAAGCAGGTTTCTTTCTCTTAAATGGAGTGCTCCTAATCTCAACTTGTTACCTGTATAAAAGACACCTGTCCACATAAACAATCAATCAGATTCCAAACTCTCCACCATGGCCAAAACCAAAGAGCTGTCCAAGGATGTCAGGGACAAGATTGTAGACCTACATAAGGCTGGAATGGGATACAAGGCCATTGCCAAGTAGCTTGGTGAGAAGTTTACAAAAGTTGGTGCGATTGTTCACAAATGGAAGAAACAAAATAACTGTCAATCTCCCTTGGTCTGGGGCTCCATGCAAGTTCTCACATTGTGGAAATTCAATGATCATGAGAACAATGAGGAATCAGGCCAGAACTACACGGGAGGATCTTGTCAATGATCTAAAGGCAGCTGAGACCACAGTCACCAAGAAAACAATTGGTAACACACTACGCCGTGAAGGACTGAAATCCTGCAGCGTACGCAACGTCCACCTGCTCAAGAAAGCACAGGTACAGGCCTGTCTGACCATCGGAATGATTCCAAGGAGAACTAGGTGAAAGTGTTGTGGTCAGACGAGACCAAAATCTAGCTCTTTGGCATCAACTCAACTCACTCTTGCTGCCTATGACCCCAAGAACACCATCCCCACGTCAAACATGGAGGTGGAAACATTATCAAAGGGACAATGGATGGCCATGTACCGTCAAATCTTGGGTGAGAACCTCCTTCCCTCAGTCAGGGCATTGAAAATGGGTCGTGGATGGATATTCCAGCATGACAATGACCCAAAACACATGGCCAAGGCAAAGGTGTGGCTCAAGAAAAAGCACATAAAGATCCTTTAGTGGCCTAGCCAGTCTCCAGACCTTAATCCCATAGAAAATCTGTTGTGGAAGCTGAAGGACTCGAGTTGCCAAACGTCAGCCTCAAAACCTTAATGACTTGGAGAGGATCTTCAAAGAGGAGTTGCACAAAATCCCTACTGAGATGTGTGCAAACCAGGTGGCCAACTACAAGAAATGTCTGACCTGATTGTGATTGCCAACAAGGGTTATGCCACCAAGCACTAAGTCATGTTTTGCAAAGGGGTCAACAACTTATTTCACTGAGTAAAATGCTAATCAATGTATAACTTATAACTTTTTGTTATTCTGTTTCTCACTGTTCAAATAGACCTACCATTAAAATGATAGACTGATCATCTCTTTGTCAATGGGCAAACATACAAAATCAGCAGGGGATCAAATATATTTTTGCTCCACTGTATCTAAGGCAGCGATTAAAGAAATACCACAATCCCTATAACCAGACAGACAGATACCCACACTCTTTCTCTAGACATTCACACACCTCTCTAATATCCACCTCCCTCTGAGTAAGACTTTGCTTGTTTTTCTGTCACAAACTCAGGCTTAGAAAATAAACATGATCCTCTTATGGTAGCTGAAAATGTCAAGAGAAACTGCTGGTACCTATAAAATAAAATACTATTCATCCCCATGATACTGCAACATAGTACTATCTGAGGGTTGATGCGATGGACCATCCTCATCCTGCTCTACATGCTCACATTTAATCTGATCTACAGCACAGGGTCCACTGCTAGGCAGACATACATTTGTTCTGTCAACCTTATCTAGAACAATGTCCTCCAACTCAACTGCAGCAAGACAGAAGCAACGCTGAAAGGCTTATCACTGCAACTAAAGGCAGCATCCCTTCGATAGATGTGTAGTGTAATGAGAAATGTCTGTTGAAGTAGAGTGTATTCGATGAAGAGAAGCGTCTGGCTCCACAAAGTCTCCAACACAACCGTAGTGATGTTAATCAGATGTCCTACAATTTCTGGTAATTTAAGATGCCATTTATTTACAACTGATATGGGGTCAGATTATATTTTAATATTCATTTATCAATATTTTTATGTTCTCTTGCACTCATTTCCCCTGGTAACGTTCTAGAGGTAAACACTCACTCACAATCACTTTCTCTCACATTTGGTGACCCCGAAGTGATTTCTAGCAGGTTTTTTCCCCCTTCACATAACTTACAATATAATAACGATAATTCCATCTGAAACTGTGCTTTGAGTGGTTGATTTAACAGAATTTGGCGACTTGTGAGGGAATTTTTTGATAAATCTAGTGCTTTGCTGGTTTTGCAGATAAAAATAGCTGAGATCCTCTTGGTTGTTGCTAAAAAGTAATTTTAATGCCTTTTGAGTAAAAAGCGTCTTTTGAGGAATGCCTTAACCAACCTTAAGACATTGAACGCATGTTTTTCTTTACAGACTTTGGTGTCAACTGAATAAATAGGCTAATACTATTCATGTTTGATTCTTTTGATTATATCGCTACATAATATCGCAAATCTAAAAACAGATACTTTTGTAGTCGACAATCTGCTGCAAAGAATGACGTGTCGTTTGTATATTTCTGTAAAGTAAAATCCTTCCAAATCTTGACCACAGAAGCACTGTATATTTGATATATACAGTGGGGAGAACAAGTATTTGATACACTGCCGATTTTGCAGGTTTTCCTACTTACAAAGCATGTAGAGGTCTGTAATTTTTATCATAGGTACACTTCAACTGTGAGAGACGGAATCAAAAAATCCAGAAAATCACATTGTATGATTTTTAAGTAATTAGTTTGCATTTTATTGCATGACATAAGTAATTGATCACCCACCAACCAGTAAGAATTCTGGCTCTCACAGACCTGTTAGTTTTTCTTTAAGAAGCCCTCCTGTTCTCAACTCATTACCTGTATTAACTGCAAGTGTTTGAACTTGTTACCTGTATAAAAGACACCTGTCCACACACTCAATCAAACAGACTCCAACCTCTCCACAATGGCCAAGACCAGAGAGCTGTGTAAGGATATCATGGATAAAATTGTAGACCTGCACAAGGCTGGGATGGGCTACAGGACAAGCAGCTTGGTGAGAAGGCTGCAACTGTTGGCGCAATTATTAGAAAATGGAAGTTGAAGATGACGGTCAATCACCCTCGGTCTGGGGCTCCATGCAAGATCTCACCTCGTGGGGCATCAATGATCATAAGGAAGGTGAGGGATCCGCCCAGAACTACACGGCGGGACCTGGTCAATGGCCTGAAGAGAGCTGGGACCACAGTCTCAAAGAAAACCATTAGTAACACACTACGCCGTCATAGATTCAAATCCTGCATCGCACGCAAGGTCCCCCTGCTCAATCCAGCGCTTGTCCAGGCCCGTCTGAAGTTTGCCAATGACCATTTGGATGATCCAGAGGAGGAATGGGAGAAGGTCATGTGGTCTGATGAGACAAAAACAGAGCTTTTTGGTCTAAACTCCACTCGCCGTGTTTGGAGGAAGAGAAGGATGAGTACAACCCCAAGAACACCATCCCAACCGTGAAGCATGGAGGTGGAAACATCATTCTTTGGGGATGCTTTTCTGCAAAGGGGACAGGATGACTGCACCGCATTGAGGGGAGGATGGATGGGGCTATGTATCGCAAGATCTTGGCCAACAACCTCCTTCCCTCAGTAAGAGCATTGAAGATGGGTCGAAACACACAGCCAAGGCAATTAAGGAGTGGCTCTGTAAGAAGCATCTCAAGGTCCTGGAGTGGCCTAGCCCGTCTCCAGACCTGAACCCAATAGAAAATCTTTGGAGGAAGCTGAAATTCTGTGTTGCCCAGCGACAGCCCCGAAGCCTGAAGGATCAGGAGAAGGTCTGTATGGAGGACTGGGCCAAAATCCCTGCTGCAGTGTGTGCAAACCTGGTCAAGAACTACAGGAAACGTATGATCTCTGTAACTGCAAACAAAGGTTTCTGTAACAAATAGTTCTGGTTCTCTGATGTATCAAATACATATGTCATGCAATAAAATGCAAATTAATTACTTAAAAATCATACAATGTGATTTTCTGGACTTTTATTTTAGATACCGTCTCTCAGAGTGTACCTATGATACGAATTACATACCTCTACATGCTTTGTAAGTAGGAAAACCTGCAAGGTTGCAGTGTCAAATACTTGTTCTCCCCACTGTATGTATATGTATCACTACGGTTATGTTCCCTTGCACTCATTTCCCCAGCTGTAATTTTGGTGTAAGTGGTAAACATTGCCTTTCTCTCACCCCTCACTAGAGATGGCTACATCATTTGACTTTACTCAGAAATCACCAACGTTGAGGTGAAATTAAACCTCTCCTCTTTTAATGCACTCATACAAGTGACAAATATAAAACTTAAATCTTACAACTTCAAAGTAACTCTTTTAATTGAAGTTTGGAGAACACTCTGGGAGTCGAAACGGAAACAAAATACCTCATCATTGTAACTGCCTTCTTCACTGAAAATACCTAATTTTCCCCATTGAGACAAGCCTGTAATGATATATCAACAACAAACACACACACACAAACACGGCTTACACAAACATGCACACACGGTCAGAAAATGAGCAGAAATGTTATAATTACGCCACTTTCTTCCTCCTTTAGTGTGCGACAGTAATTCCCTTGCCTCCCCAATTATTTCCCAAAGGATGGCCTATCCATCCTGAGGAGCATCATTAGTAAGATTGCACAGGCACGACGGTGTTCGCTGCCTCCCGGACACATAGCAGAGAAATTCAATTTAATACTTCATTACCCATGCTTTTCCCGTGTGCCGAGCCAGCCTCTTCCCATATTGGAGCACTGTTCCTGGATGGACTTGTTTCTTTTCAGCCCTCTCTTTAATCTGTCTGAGGTAATAACGGCTCTACTCAATGTATCCTCAACATTATTATGGCTATTATGTCCTATAACAAGCACATGATACCATTGTCTGGGTCCGAGGTATGTCAACCCTGGACAGACACATAAATTTTTTACCCCTAATTTGCATCCACAAGAAAAAGTTTAACTAACAGTTAGTAGTTGTTTTTAAATTTTTATGGCACCTACCTCATTTATTTAATGAGACGGGAAAAGTTTATAAATTTATAAAAGCACTTGAATGAATAATAACAATATTAAAATAATAAATAATAAAATAGTTGGAAACATGCATGTCACTTTGTTGGCCTGGATGACATTTATGTATTTTTTTTCTCACAAGATGTCATAATGTTTTAAATAATTGATGGACAAATAAATAACCCTTAAAACCAATTAAATAAGAAACTTCACCAAAGATATTGTTTGTGGATGACGGTTCGTCACAGAGAGTGTGTCACGGTGTTGTAGTGAGGCGGAACCATACGCAGACATATTTCCAAACAAAAGGTGTATTTAATCCCAAAAGAAACAAACAAACTCTACACGGACTGTAAACGTAAAATGAAAGGACTAACTAACATAAAAACGATATACAGAAAACATGTAAAGCATTCGCTTGAAACAGAATTAAACAGAGACAAACCATGAGCTGTTGAGACAAGCACAAACAACAAACCACACCGGGTGTGGCTGTAAAACTAACCTAAGTAGGCTCCCCAATCAGAGTCAACTGATTGCAGCTGCTCTGACTGGGGAGCCCACAACGGCATAGAGATGGCTAGAGGCCTCTCCATGTGCCATGCCCTGAATGGGAGCCCCAAAGCACAGAGATGGCTAGGGGCCCGCATCCAGGACATGACAGAGTGTGTAGTCTAGAGTTTACCCAAGACCTTACTTCACATATGAAATTTTTTTTCTTTGACTAGCGTACTTTGTGCGTGCAGCTATAAAAATTTGCTAACATATTCACACTCATCTTCAAATCAATAACCTCTTTCTCGAACTCTCTTCCTCCCTATCAGAGCATGTTTGAAAAGCCCTCATCCCTTCCAGAGTACAAGGTAGCGGCAGTACAGAAGTCCCGCTTCATCCTGCTTCACTACAGCGTATCCAAGGCATTGTGGGACTGGATGATCCTGCTGGCCACCTTCTATGTGGCGGTCACTGTTCCATACAACGTCTGCTTCACGCCGTACGATGAGCTGGACACGGCCGCCCGCGCCACCATTGTCAGTGACATTGCCGTGGAGATGCTCTTCATCCTGGGTGAGGAGATGCGCGGAGTAAGGGGGGTGTGAAGGTGGTACGATGTAGGTAGTGAAAGACAGGAAATGGTATGCTCCGCTGTTCTTCACAAAATGCTCATCATTTTGTGTGAGAGTGTGCTGTAGGTAAAAGAAGTGGAAAGAAAAGATGCAGTAGATAGGAAAGTTGTAGGAATTAACAGGTAGGACATTGGATGCTTCTCTACGTAAATGTAACATTGCATGGAGATGCTCTTGGGGAAATAAGGGGATAAGGGAATAGGAAAGCTATAGGATGTGGGCTGTAAGAGATAAGTGCACCAACATACTGTAATACCATCACAATGGAGAGGATAGATATTTGGAATGTAGGTAATAGTCAGTAGGCGATAAGGAATTATTGCGTTTTAATTGGACTGACATAGGGTTGAAATTAGAATTTGGGGGAGCTAAGCTACCATACTTCCACTGGCCAGTAGTTAAACATTTCATGCAGAACTGTCTCTAACCTATGCAGTCTTTTGCTCCAGCCTGTAAATTACGTCACTTCTTAAGATGCTGTAGTACAGGGGTCAGCAAAAACATGCATCCCAACCGCTGGGCGCCCACAATGTTACCAGGACTGAAACATTTCTGGGGACAATAAAATGCATTTTGGAACAAAAACCAAACTCATTAAACTCTCCATTCACAGACATTATCCTGAACTTCCGAACGTCCTTTGTGAGCACGTCAGGTCAGGTGGTTTACGAAACACGCTCCATCTGCATCCACTACGCCACAACCTGGTTCTTTGTCGACCTGGTGGCTGCGTTGCCCTTTGACCTGCTCTATGCCTTCAACATCACTGTGGTAGGTTTATCAGGTGGTATATAGTTACAGTCTACACAGGAAGCATTTTCACCCTTCATGAAATTTGACAAACTAAATGCAAAAACAGGGTGATTTGTTTTACTTAAAACATAATGGGGAGCTGTATATTTCTATATCAACACAATAATACATAAAATGATCTATTGAGTTTTAAAAAAAAATCTGCTAAACATAACTTTTGGCAGCCTAAACAATATTCTAAGTGGCGTCTGCAAATTAATTTCTGTGCTTGTCAGTCACCAGGAACTGTATTGATGCCGGTTTCCCTGGGGTAAAATAATTTGGCAGCCGGATTTTAAAATCCCTTACACATACCTACACAGATCAGATAAAATTTATAAAAAATACATAACACTCAGGTCATAATCAAAAAGGCTCAGAAGACTAGAACAGTTTCAAATTTTCCATGTGCATATTGTCATAACGAACATTGAGAAAGTTGTTGAGGAAGGAAAAGAAGAATCCAAAGGATCACAATTTTAGAACTGCCCAATATAGTGGAATCTTATGGTAATCATTTCTTATAATCAACTGTTAGATGCCACCTCAATGTCAACAAGTTATATTAAAGTTTTGCGCAATAAAAAAGCCCTTACTGTGTCCAAGCTGTAAATTGTAGCGCCTGAACATTATTGAAAGTACAATTGGAATACCCGCAGTAAAATATGATGGTGGATCTTTGATATTTTGGGGCTGTGTTGGTACTGGTTGTCCAGTGGCTCTTGTTAAGATCAATGGCATAATTAATGAATCTCAGTACCAGAATATTTTAGATTTTAGAACAAAACCTGGAAGTCTCTGCAAGGAGATTGAGACTTGGCCATGAATGAACCTTTCAACCATACAATGATGCCAAGCATACAGTACTGCTAGAAGGTCATTATTTTTAGTAAAATATACAATTATTTATTTATTGTTCATTTAGCTAAAACATGGATTTCATGTGAGCTAAAATATGTGAAATCTTGTGAAGCTATTTTTTGTAGATTTGCTGGAATGCTTTGTTGGTAGAACAATTTTTTACCCAGCCAAACTCCTTGACTGATGGCCTGTGTTCTGTTAGACAATCTCCTAGTATACCTTAGTATTGCTGGTTCCCTTAATAGTCTGCAATCCACAAGATCCAGAGGAGGAATAGCAGTCCCAGATCTTAAACATTCCCACCACCTTGACTGTTGGGATACGTTCGCAACATACGCAAATATCTTTTGCTGGTAGGCAGTGTAGGGTTTTCGCCAAATATAAAAACATTTATGGTGACCATTAAGCTCCGTTTTGCACTTGTCATTCCAGAGAATGGACCAGATTTTTTCAGCTGGTCTCCCGCAAAGTTATGACTGACAGTTTGGTTATTTTTTGACAGGAGAAGCTTCTTCCTAGCAACCCTCGCATTAACGCCATTTCAATTCAATGTTCTTGTTATTTTTGAATCATGCACAATATCTTGAGATGTAGCATGGGAGGTCAGCAAATCATAAGATATTGTTTTCAAGTTGGCATTAACCAGATTCATAATTTGTATTGTGTCTCTGGGGATATTTTGGCTGTGTGTCCACTTCTAGGCGAGTTTCTGTCATGCGAAATAACATTACATTCTCTTCATTTGTAAATGATTTGTCTCACAGTGGATTGATGAAGCTCAAATCTTCTTGAGATGGTTGTATTGACTTCCCCATACAGATTTTCTCTCACTTCCTGATATCCTCTGAGATCTCCTCTCCTCATGTAAAGTTTGCCTCAATCAGTCATCCTCGACCTTCCCCCCAGGCTGGGAAACACCCCCCCCTCACAGTTGATCTAATCAGATAATTCCACTCACTTGTGCTTTCCCTCTTCTCCCGGTAGCCTCTATTTAAGCCTGGTCATTCACAACCTGTCCTTGTAAGGTATTGTTTGTGTGATTGATTGGTAACTCTACGAAGCCTGTTCGTCCACTATTTTTCTCTCTCGGTATCCAGACCTGTGCCTGCCTGCCTGACCACGCCTATCCCCTTCTTTACTTCGAGTTATGTCTGATGCCTTGATACCCAGTTACAGACCTTCTGCCTGCCATTTGACTTGGTAACAGTCCCTTCTCTTGCCCGCTGCGCTTGGATCCAGCCATCCTTCTTTGTCAGCATTTATTACACCTGTATGGGTAACACCAAACTGACCAGGAATTTTGTATTTATTTATTTGTATTTATCAGAACTGCAACTGATTCCTAAAGATCCTTTTAATTGGTTAATGTTGTACTCAATTATCTACCCACCTGATTCTACTTACATCCCATGTACATAAGTATTCACAGCCTTTGCCATGACACTCAAAATTGAGCTCAGGTGCAAGCTGTTTCCACTGATCATCCTTGAAATGTTTCTACAACTTGATTGTGGTAAATTCAGTTGATTGGACATGATTTGGAAAGGCACACACCTGTCTATATAAGGTCCCACAGTTGACAGAAAATCTCTGCAGTATTGAAGGTCCCAATGAGCAGTGCCCTCCATCATCCATTAATGAAATTTGGAACCATCAGGACCCTTCCTAGAGCTGGCCGCCCGGCCAAACTGAGCAATCGGGGGAGAAGGGCCATCTCTGCAGCACTCCACCAATTAGGCCTGTATGGTAGAGTGGCCAGATGTAAGCCACTCCTCAGTAACAGACACATAGCAGCCTACCTGGAGTTTGCCAAAAGGCACCTGAAGGACTCTCAGACCATGAGAAACTATCTAATTAACAAAAATTATCTGGTTTGATGAAACAAATATTAAACTCTTTGGCCTGAATGCCAACCGTCATGTCTAGAGGAAACCAGGCACCGTTCATCACCTGGCCAATACCATCCCTGCAGTGAAACATGGTGGTGGCAGCATCATGCTGTGGGGATGTTTTTCAGCGGCAGGAACTTGGAGACTAGTCATGATCAATGGAAAAATTAATGCAGCAATGTACAGAGACATCCTTGATGGAAACTTGCTCCAGAGTGCTATGGACCTCAGACTGGGGCGAAGGTTTATCTTTCAACAGGACAACAACCCTAAGCACACAGCCAAGATATCAAAGGAGTGGCTTCGGGATAACTCTGTGAATGCCTTTGAGTGGCCCAGCCTGAGCCCATACTTAAACCCGATTGAACATCTCTGGAGAGATCTGAAAATGGCTGTGCACCGACGCTCCCCATTCAACTTGATAGAGCTTTAGAGGTCCTGCAAAGAAGAATGGAAGAAACTGCCCAAAAATAGGTGTGTCAAGCTTGTAACATCGTACTAAAAAAGACTGGAGGCTGTAATTGCTGCCAAACGTGCCTCAACAAGGAATTGAGCAAAGGCTGTGAATACTTATGTATGTTTATATTTCCGTTCTTAAATTTTGCTAATCTATTAAAAATATTAAACAAACTTTTGTCACTTTGGCATTATGGGGTATTGTGTGTAGGATTCTGAGGAAAAGAATTAATTGTATCCATTTTGTAATTAGACTGTAACATAACAATGTGGAAAAAGTAAAGCACTGGGAATACTTTCTAGATGCACTGATTTAAATAAAAACATGTATTTGGATTTGAAGAGAGAGGTCTACCTGTGCAAATGTAAGATTATCAAGGGTATTGAAAAGTGCTGCATGGAGGAGTTGTCCAAGACCCGATTTCACAAGAAAAGACTCAGTGCTGTTTGTCCTTCAGGTCCTCCAGGTTCCTTTTGGTATTGATTTTAGGGTTGCCAGTGCTTTCGAAATCTGTGTTTTGCTGAATTAATCATCCTCCACCAAGTTTGTGCCCAAAATATGACCCATTGTTTGTGTTCATTGTTGTTAAATTTCCTGAAGGGTGCTAAGAAATAAATGACCCCATATCTTCAACATTACTCCTGTGGCTGGATGTCATCAACAGCTATATTTTGTTGTCTTAAATATGTTGTGTCAAATAGAGAAATTAATTAACTAACAATTAAGTAAGACAAAACACACATTCTTATTTTTATCCATCTTTATTATCAACTAATCAATCAATTTCAACAACCCCAAGCGATTGGGACCAAAACTATCACAAAATATTATTTCCTGTCAATTATCTACACAAACACAACCCCCTCAAACTGAGATCCAAAAACATTGTAAGCTCATATAGTCGTCCTTGCTCTTTCCTTGGTTCCAGACCTCCCTGGTCCACCTGCTGAAGACAGTCCGCTTGCTCCGTCTGTTAAGGCTTCTCCAGAAGCTGGATCGTTACTCTCAGTACAGTGCCATGGTGCTCACCCTGCTCATGTCCATGTTCGCCCTGCTGGCCCACTGGATGGCCTGCATCTGGTACATCATCGGGCGCAAGGAGATGGAAAACAACGACCCCGACACCTGGGATATAGGTGAGGTTGCGGGTGAGGTTCTGGAATGTGGGGTGGGTGAGTGCATGAATGGAATTGTGGATGAGGGGGTGACACAAATATTCTTGAAATATCTATCTACCTGTCACAAGTCATTAACAAGGCCAACTTTACGCCATACTAGATTCTTGGCTGTAAGTGTGACCTGGCAGATGTGGCAACAAGGGAACATCATGCCCACTGTCCAGGTTGTGGCAATTTCCACATAACCCTGTTGTGCCATAATGACCCCTTGTGTAGGTTGGGCATTTCAACCATGTTTGTAATGCTGGGGAATGAGGTAGCCTCAATAACGTGTGTACCATCAACAAGCTTTTGTTTTGAAAGAGCAATGAGATAAGAATAGGACAGGCTTGGATAGACATGCTTGAAGAAAGCATGTAATGATCTTTGACTATTCTTCATATGCTGTGGAAATGTAGCGGTGAGACAAGGTCATAATCAGAAATTGACGTGCAGCACAGTGGCTTGCATATTTTCCTACATATCAGAGGCAGAAACAGAATGGGATCCATTAGTTGATCTGACAAGCGATGTTGATGCTGAAGTAACCCTAGTAACCTTAAAGGAAACAAAAACCTTTGGTTCAGGTCTGATATTTTTTTCCAAAACCTAGCTTTGTTCTTGCTCAACTTTTTTTAATGTTATTTTTATGTTAATGCATTTTAAAAACGAAACGCTAACCATCATTTATAGTAGGGGTTAATAGGGGAGTTCAGATTTTTCTGACCTTGATCTTACTCCTAAACCATATATCCTTAAGGTTGGCTACATGAGCTGGGCAAGCGCCTGGACACTCCGTACGCCAACAGCACGGTGGGCGGGCCCACAGTACGCAGTTCCTACATTGCTGCTCTCTACTTCACTCTCAGCAGCCTTACCAGCGTGGGATTTGGCAATGTATGTGCCAACACAGATGCTGAAAAAATCTTCTCAATCTGCACCATGCTCATAGGGGGTGAGTGTTGCAGTGTTCCAAGGGGGCAGGGAATCTCGGTCCAGACCCAAAGTTTTAGTGTGGTGACGATGCTCTCCTTTCCTCTCCCAGCCCTAATGCATGCGGTGGTGTTTGGTAACGTGACGGCTATTATCCAGCGGATGTACTCACGGCGCTCTCTCTACCACACGCGCATGAAGGACTTGAAAGATTTCATCAGGGTACACCGACTACCACAGCAGCTCAAACAGCGCATGCTGGAGTACTTCCAGACCACCTGGTCTGTTAACAATGGCATTGACGCCAACGAGGTGAGATATGAACACAATGTCCACCACATGGAAACAATGGAAATACATGGACAGTTTTTTTCCATTTCAGATTTCCGGCACTGAGAAACCAAGTTAACGGTGGTTTCACTGTCTCTCTATCTGTAAATGAAAGCATTTTAGGGGGGTGAATGTTTAAAACCTCTTGAAAAATTTTACTCTAAATTGTTTCACCACTTGCCTGCACAGTCCTTCACAGAGTGATTAACCCCTCCCCATCTTGATGCTCTTTTCATACCATGTTACCGTCCTGTTTGCCAATAAAACTGAGCAGTTGTGAGATGTTCTTTTAGTACTTTTCAAGAAAACATTTTCTCTGTTTTCAACATTGTATATGTTATCTTCCGTACTATTCTCTTTTGAAATCAAATGCAGTGACACCTTCATATATTCTAGATACATTACACATAAAGTTAAATATTTCTTTTTTATTCAATCTTGATGATTAAGACTTACAGCGCATGGACATAAATCCAGTATCTCAAAATATTACAAGAAACAAGAATATATAGTACAGAATTGTTGACCTGAGAAGAGCTCTAACTAGCTAGTGAATGAAACTCCTCTTGCAAAAAATACTTCATCAATGCAGCATGGCATGGAGGCAATCTGCCTGTGGTACTGCTGAGGTTTTATGGAAGTCAAGGTTGCTCATCACTGTTGTTGGGTCTGGTGTATCTCATTTTCCTCTGGACAATACCCCATAGACTTTATTTGGGGTTCAGGTCAGGCAATATGGCTGGCCAATCAAGCGCAGTAATACATTTGGCAGCAAACCAGCTACCAGTCGTTTGACACTAGTCCTGCAGGAAAAGGAAATCAGCATCTCCATAGAGCTTGTCGGCAGAAGGAAGCATGAAGTGCTCTAAAATCTCCTGGTAGACAACTCTAAGTGGACCAACCCCACCAGATGACATAGCACCCCAAATCATCACTGACTGTGGGAACTTCAAATTGGACTTTTGTGCCTCTCCACTCTTCCTCCAGACTCTGGGACCTTGATTTCCAAATGAAATGCAAAATGTACTTTCATCTGAAGAGAAGACTGTGGAACGCTAAGCAACGATCCAGTTATTTTTCTCCTTCGCCCAGGTAAGACGCTGCTGATGTTGTCTCTGGTTCATGAGTGGCTTGACACTAGGAATGCGACACTTGTAGCCCATTTCCTGAACACGTCTCTGCGTGGCGGCTCTTGATGAACTGACTCCAGCCGCAGTCCACTCTTTTTGACGCTCCCCCAAGTTCTTGAATCGTCTTTGCTTGACAATCCTTTGCTTTGACAATGTCAATGTATCTTTTCCTACAACACTTTTCCCTTCCAGGGAACTTTTCATGAATCAGCTTTGTTACAGGAGTCTGTGAACAGCCAGCCCTTTCAGCAATGACCTTCTGTGGCTTACACTCCTTGTGGAGGGTGTCAATGAGTGTCTTCTGGACAACTGTCAAGTCAGCAGTTTCCCAGTGATTATGGTTATATGTATTGAACCAGACGTAGATATTGAAGGTTCAGGAAGTAAATAAGCTTATTAGAGCTATCCTGAAGTTGACATTATGATTTCCATGAAGCCATAATCATCAAGATTTAAACCAAATGGCTTGAAATGCTTCACTTCTTGTGTAATGAATCTAGAATAAGTTAATGTGTCACTGTTTGATTTGAATTACGGGAAAAAAATACTTTTCCACAATATCAACATTTTTATCTTGTTAGGGACTTAAATATGTTAGTGACTTAAACATTTTCATTGTATATTCCCTTCACTATATATTGCATATATCATGTTTTTGGTGACAGTACATACCCAAATCGAATTGTTGTCTCACCAGTCATATTTGTATGTCTCGCAAACTCTGCTTAAAAATAATCAGTAAAGTTGTAGTTTAGGGCAAAACATTTTTGAATGGAGAAAAAAACCTTGATCACTGTTAGCTCTGACTGAGACTAGTTGAAGACATTTGAATTAGCAAGCTACTACTATCTAGTTAACATTGTTAGCATTTATCACTAACATTGGTATTGTTAGCTGTTTGCTACTGTCATTAGTAACTTGCTTACCTGTAGATGAGTAACATGTTCAACTAAACGTATCTTTTCCAAAATCAAGCCATGTATTCCTTCCGTTTTTCAAACGCGATGCCTATATTTCCTAAAGTTTTTTTTCTTTTTATTGTAGTACTGCTAGACCCTGGAGGTGCTGGACGTTTGAATTCCATGGCTAAACTCCTTCAATCTGAGTTTTTTTAACGCAGGGACTTGGAATAGTGGAGTGAATATGAATACAATAACAAATAGTTTATGAAGTTCACTATTTTAAATAACATCTTTACCCAGTTCCTTTCAAATATATTTGGAAATGTCTTTATTAATATGGTGAAAGTCTTACAAATGGAACTTTTAACTATAACCGACACATGCCATGTCACGTGGCAATTTATCATTTCCTTCTTTATTGTTCTAACAGTAAAAATATATTTTGAGAGTACCAAAAGCATTTCAGTAGATATTCTACAGATTATCTACTGACTCTCAGTAACAATTTCACTAACCACAGTTGCAATCAAACATGTGGACACCTGAAAGTGTGTCAATATTGTAAATGTTTCTACTAACCCTAACCTTTTACCTTTATTCTAATCTTAATTCTTACCCTAAACCCTTTTTTAAAACCTAACCTTAGTAAACAGTTGCTTATCAACAGAAAGTGTGTTGATAGCATTACTATTTATAGAACATCTACAAATAGAAATTGGGACTTTCAAAATAAAGTGTAAGCCAAAAGAAAAAAAAAATCTTAAATGTAAAGGGATAGTTCAACCTAGATTCTATATTTGGGTGAAATTCCACTTAGCCTGAGTTGTTCCTGGCCCATAGAGTCATTTTTTTTGTCATTTTTCAGAGCCATTATTCACCACTGTCCCAGTCTAGAATTAGCATTATTAGCATCGTCCAAATTTATTAATTAAAAGTGTATGTCCCGAGCCACAAATATGCATTACAAGCATAGGTTGCACCAACCCTTCAAGTAAATCTTTCATTTGTTCCATCCCGACAGCATTTTGTTCTTTTTGTTCTTGAGTTTAACCTTTTTAGTCTTCTACAATAGTCATGTTTCCGTAACAAACTGGATAATATTTAAATTCAATAATTCCCCTTCCTCTTTGTCCCTCACTCTTCTTTCTCTCTATTGCGCTCTCTTTCCCTGCTTGTTTCAGCTCTTGCACGACTTCCCAGATGAGCTTCGGGCCGACATTGCAATGCACCTGAACAAGGACATCCTGCAGCTGCCCGTGTTCGAGGGCGCTAGCCGTGGCTGCCTGCGCTCACTTTCCCTCCACATTAAGACCTCCTTTTGTGCCCCTGGCGAGTACCTGATTCGACAGGGTGACGCACTCCACGCCAATTATTTTGTCTGCTCAGGCTCCCTCGAAGTGCTCAAGGACAGCATGGTGCTGGCCATCCTAGGTAAGCTTTGGGGTCAAAGGTCACTGTATGTCGCACAGCAACCATTTAATGTGGATAAACATATTCAGTTGAGTTTGCAACAGCAGCATAGTTAGGTTGTTGGTAGTTAACCCCTGGTTAGGAAAGCAATGTTTGTTGGTATTGGTGATGGAAAAATACCTCCCTATTGGTTAATATCATTGGTCAGCTGATAGCTAATTAGAACAACTGGAGTGAATTAGAAGTGCAACAACGTTGCAACTCCCTGTTGCTTTCCACTGGACACAGCAGACTGGCTTTACCAGGCAACTGTATCACATACAGCTGTGTCACATGTCTCATGCGGCCAATTTGTTCTATCCCGCGATTAAGTTGAATAGCAGCCTGCACAACAAATAACTTTTAATGTTGTGGTCATGTTAAGCACCATTAGGGGCCACATGATACAGTCTAGTTGTTTTGGGAAAGGTTTTTCTTGCAAATCGACAATGCTACAATACATTGGCTCTCGTTTACAGTCTCTGTCCTGCAGTAAGGAGAGGAAAGTACCTACATTAGTCGTTCCTAACCTTTTTCAAATATTGTACCACCCACAGAATTCTGCAATGCCCAGAGTACCCCTGAAGTACCCCCTGCAGGTCTGCGTTTATATAAATAATGAACTGAACAATTATTTAGACAAAAAGGTTAAAATTTTGAACCCTCTCTTAAGTCCCAGCTTCAGCAGGGATTTCAAATTACCTTTGGAGTTTGTAGCTGCGAGCATATATAAGTAGGCTTATTAGTACAAACTGTGGAACATCTATTGGAACTGACTTGATAAACCAAAAACCTTTATCTCCACTTGGCATGCAGCAGTACATCCTAAATTGGTCCGAATAGCATCATCCCTTAAAGATTTTTGGTCAAATAATTCATCCTCCAATCATAAACCTTACCATTAGTGGAAGAAATGCAAAACCAATGTCTGTCACTTTATTCTGGAAACAGACCAGTGGGATGAACATGCACATATGTGTCTCCTAGTCAGAGAGGGTTCAGTACCCCACTCCATACTTACTTCTGTCTCCATTTCTCTCCACCTAATTTCCCACTTTCAATAAAAGCCTTGCAAAAAAAAACATAATGACATCGACAGTGTTCACTATGCTTACAAATTGTAGGCTTGACAGGACTCCACATAAACCGGTAAACCTCTCCTTGAATACTAACAGGCAGCCAGATTCACTCAGTGGATGTATTCTACTAATGGCACATCAGTTACAACTGCTCGTATTTGATAAAATACATATGATCTGTCCGCGGGTAATAGTAGTAACAATACATGTATTATAAAGAGATTTTCATTATACACATAATCTCAGAAAAATCATATCCTGCCTGCCTCACATGGGCCAAGATGACAACTGTATGGGTGGATTGGGAATAGGTACCACTGGCTTATACCAATCATAATGAGATTGCCACCTTGTATGTAACCCTTCAAATGAGGTAGAGGATTCTGGTTTTCTGGACAAGGCCAATTATTTTGTTGTAGCCCTATCTGGTACCCTCCTCAGCTGTATGTTGATGACTGGTTGGTTGATTACAGGGAAGGGGGATCTGATTGGCTCAGACCTGCCCAACACAGATCAAGTGATCAAGACCAATGCGGATGTAAAGGCGCTGACCTACTGCGATCTGCAGTACATCAGCGTGCGGGCTCTAAGGGAGGTGCTGGAACTCTACCCGGAGTACGCTAGCCTGTTCACTGCAGATATCCTCCACAACCTCACGTACAACCTGAGAGAAGGCAGTGAGGCTGAGGTGAGACACACACACAGTAACCACACACAAAGACTGACACACACACACAGCCACCCATCACAATTAACAGGATTTGACCTTAATGAATGAATGAACCACAACCATGGAGCAATTTGGGACTGAGTGCCATGCTCAAGGGCATCATGTTCTTTTTTCACCTTGCTGGTTGATGAACCCGCAGCATTTCTTTAAATGGCCCAACTTTGTATACAGTAGACTACCTGCTTCCCTTAATCTCCACCAGATAAATGGAAGGGTTTAAACCCTCTTTCAGTTTGACAACAGAGCGAAGAAATACTGCCTAAGCTTTCATCAATCAAAGGCTTGTAATTTGTACAAAATCCTGTTACCGCCGCCTTGTCGCCATTCAGATTATTTCCGCGTTTGCGTCACGATGCTTGGGTTTCATCTAATTTTGTTTCATGTCCCCAGAAAGGAGATTCGAGCCTTGTTGATATTACATTTCTTCAAACATTCAGTTTGTTTCCATGTTTTTATTTTTTTGAGGTGGGAGCTAAACACGGCCCCCAAGACGACATGAAATGAGGACATTTGGTTGAAATGAAATTAATGGATGTCTGTGTATCATTCAGCTGCTTGCGGTGATATACCGGCCCGCAAGAGGTACGCAATCAGGTTTGGGGTCTGAGCAATGCTCTAGTTCTTTTTTACTATCTGTTTGGAGTGGGCCCTGGCTCCAGGCCAAGGGTGCAGACTCAAACCTCTCATACTGTGAGGTAGAACTTGGCCACAATCCCGGTAAGAATCCGGCCAATTGCGTAGAGCTTATTACAATGTCCTTCCGAATTTAATGTTATAATGTGTTAACAAGAAACATATTGTGATTACTCAAGGTTCCAGGTGGCTCATCTGTCTTGGCTTTCAATTTTAGGGATGTGAGTTCCATTTCTACAAGGGGCATGTGGAAAATGAATGCACTCGCTACCTTGAGTCGCTCTGGATTAGAGGGTCTGTTAAATGACTTAAATGTAATGTGAATTGTTCCAATAACATGTTTCACTTGTTGAAATGATGTTGTGTTTCACAGGCTTAGTCACTCACATCCTTTTAGAGAACTATCATAGAGACCTTTCAGGGAGTAACAATAGATTTGAAAAGAAAATCCTATTTTCCCAAACAAGTAAACCAATCCTAACAAGCACAAACGTCTAACTCCAAACCTTATACACTTTGGCCCACTAGGGTACTACACAAGCACACATACAGTGCATCCAGAAAGTATTCACAGCGCTACACCTTTTCCGCATTTTGTTATGTTACAGCCTCCTTCCAAAAACGATTCAATACATTTGAAACAATGATTCAATACACCATAATGCCAGAGTGAGAAAAGTTTTTTTTATATTTTTCATAGATTTGCAAAAATTAAGAATGTAAATATAAACATGTACATAACTATTCACAGCCTTTGCTCAATGCTTTGTTGAAGCACCTTTGGCAGCAATTACAGCCTCAAGTCTTTTTCAGTACGACGCTACAAGCTTGGCACACCTATATGGTTTTGGCTGGGCCACTCAAGGGCATTCACAGAGTTGTCCCGAAGCCACTCATTTGTTATCTTGCTTAGGGTCATTGTCCAGTTGGAAGATGAACCTTCGCCTCAGTCTGGGGTCCATAGCGCTCTGGAGCAGGTTTCTATCAAGGATGTCTCTGTACATTGCTGCATTCATCTTTCCCTCGATCATGACTGTCTCTGAAAAACATCTACAGAGCATGATGCTGGAGTTCAATATTTGTTTCATCAGACCAGAGAATTTTGTTTCTTATGGTCTGAGAGTCCTTCAGGTGCCTTTTGGCAAAATGTGCCTTTTACTGTGGAGTGGCTTCCGTCTGGCCACTCTACCATTCAGGCCTGATTGGTGGAGTGCTGCAGAGATGGTTGTCCTTTCAAAAGGTTCTCCTCTCTTCACAGACCAACCCAGAGCTCTGTCAGATTAACCATTGGGTTCTTGGTCACCTCCCTAACTAAGGCCCTTCTCCCCTGATCGCTCATTTTGGCGGGGCGGACAACTTGAGGAAGAGTCCTGGTGGTTCAAAACTTCCTCCATTTACGGATGATGGAGGCCACTGTGCTCAATGCTGCATACATGTTTCTGCACTCTTCCCCAGATCTGTGTCTTGATACAATTTTGTTTCGGAGGTATGCCACAGACAATTTCTTGGACTTCATGGCTTGGTTTGTACTCTGACATGCACTGTCAACAGTGGGTGGACTCCAATCACGTTGTAGAAAAACCTCAAGGATGATCAGTGGAAACAGGAAGCGCCTGAGCTACATTTTAAGTGTCATGGCAAAGGCTGTGAATACTTATGTACATGTGGTATTTTTTTTTTTTATACATTTGCAAACATTTCAAAAACACTTCACTTTATCATTATGGAGTATTGTGCGTAGAAGTTTGAAAACTTGAATTTCATCCATTTTAGAATATAGCTGTAACATAAAAGAGATGCGGAAAAATCATCAACCAGTCTTGCGGTATAAATAGAAATGTAACGGGTGCGCTTTTCGATGCAATTTTGCTGGTTGGTCAAGCCCTCTTAGGGTGACAGTGATGTTTTCAAGGTTTGTGGTGTCAGAGTTGAAAATCTGTGGTAGAACTGCCGCAGTTGACTGTTGCATTTGACAGAACCATGCTACGAATTATGCTTTACCTGTCTGGCCTATTACACTCCTGTTTTAAAACACTCCTGTTTTTACAGGGCCTAACAAGGTTTTCAAGGTCACCAAGACTTCCTCATGTGAGTGCTGCCTGTGCACCTTTCACCTGTATGTGGAGTCCACCTGACCATTACTGTTTCTCGCCTGTCGCGTTTAATATATTTCCATTGAAGTCGGTCTACTCTACTGCCAGTGTTATTCAGGTTTCTGCCTTGACTTGATTTTAAGAAGATTGAATTTGTGAGTAGAATTGAAGCGCACGTCTTTAATTGGGTCTGAATTTGTAGCACTGCTTTTTTTCTGGGTCATTTTGAAGTAACTGCTCTATAGGGAGTTAGATACAGCAGGCCGCTGGGTTAGATACATTAGAAGCAAAATGTTGCCTTTGATTGAGGACAGACTACGTGCATTTGACCAACATGGAACACTAATTTGTTTTTTTTAATGAAAGTTTTTAAAACACAGTTGCATGTCTTAAAGACACAACTCATTTGGAGCAAAGAAAATGGTTCTGTCTCTGGGGTCAGCTTGCTAACTAGGTCAACAGGCCTGGAAAAAAAAAAAGGTAATTTAGGTTAGTTAGACTAATGTTTTACTTGGACACCTATATTGCCTATCTTCTTATGTGTCAGTCCAGATTTCTTCAAATTACATCTCAACCCAACAATTATATATATATATAGAATAAAGATGAAGAATAATCCCCAGCTTCCAATTGTCTTTATTCAGTCACCCTCATCTCGCTGTCAATCTATCCCAGCATGCTTGCAATGTACAAAACAAAAGGCAGAGTAAATCCAGGGTCTAACTAAGGGTCTACTTTGTTAAACATTTCATCCTTCTAATGAAAAAAATAAGCTATATTACAAATGTGTCTATTTCCCAATTTTTTATGCTCCCCAGAACCCCCATGGTTCTGCAGAGCACCGGCTGCCGTCCATCGTGGAGACTAAAGGAGGTGACTGCGATGACTCGGAGGGTTGCTACCACCTTTCGCCGGCTTCCCGCACCCGTCGCGCCGACCTTCTGCCCAGCCTGAGCAACCCAGTCCGCCGCACCTCCTTGGGCAACCTGCTTGGTGACGAGCTGAGGCAGTTCAACGCCCTGCGCCGCTGCCGTTCGCCCAACCTGAGCCGGGGAGGCCTGCCCCGTGGCCAGGGCCCGTCCTCTGCGCTGCCGAAGAAAGAGGATGGTGTCCCGGCGGGAGCCACCGCCAGCACCTCTGCCTCAGAAGTGGCGGGGGCGGGGAGTCAGTGCCGCAAGCCGTCCAAGCTACTGATTCCGACTGTCAGCTGTTTTGCACCACAGGACCTGAGTCCCAGGTAAAGGACACACACAGAGACACACACACAGTGTTTTGTTTACTTTATTTCCACCCTGATACCCGAACGCGTGCTTAAGGTAGAGGACAAAAAAAAGTTTGGAGCTGAGTAAGCGATGCATGCGCGTTTTAGAGATTGTATTTACAAGCTTCTCCGATAGCGTTTCATCTCGTCTCTTGGCGGGCCTCTGATTGCTTTAGTAACGGCGCTAAGGTTAGCTCACCTTATTCAACCCTGACCATGCAGGATCATTCCAGCTGTCCATCCATATTCATAATGCATCGGCCGTGGTCAAGCAGGCCCCACGTGAAGGCAATGCTGTAAAGTGGCCCTTTAGGGCTCCGATGTCCGTCCGACCCAGACAGTTGCAACTCTCCTTGGCATGGACGTCTGCCAGTGGGGCTCTCATTGCCAGTTCCTGGGTCGTGTGGCGAAGGATGATAATTTGATAATTGAAACTAGCTCTACTATTACCCCGTCCCCCCCCCTCCTCCAGGGTTGTCGACGGTATAGAGGACAACGGACGAACCTTCCTCTTCAACGTGGAGCACAGCGGGCTCAAGTCCAGCGCCCCAGCGGGACATTCCTGTGAAGGTAACACTAAACCCTAGTGGAACTCTGTGTTGACCGTGTCTTGACCGCACCTGGGACCATAGAGCACCAGAAGGCTCGAAGGTGGCCTTGTGTATGTGAAGCATAACGCGATGCAGAGATCTCTGGGCTCATAGCCAAACCTTTTGGGAGTAGAAAACTGTTCTACAAAAACATTTTATTCTTAGTATTTGGGGTTAAAAACAAAAGGTATGCATGTGGCCTCTTTAGTCATAAGAGGTCCACTTTGATATATAAGGCACCTCTAGAGGAGTCCTAAGCAGAGAAGATTTACCAGCTGATAAGATTTCTTAAAAATAGAAAATAGCAGGGAATTTCAACCTGTGCAATTAAGATGCAATTGCTTTGGAGTTTTATTTTTTTATAATTTCATTAGACTAGTTCATGTTATTTCAACACAGGTTTGAACACAATTTCACCCTGGAGAGCAATACACTGTTTGTAATGATGCCTGAGTTGGGCATGCCTGAAAGCTGTACGGTTAAAAGCATCTAACCCAGGTGATAACTTTGATTCTGGTCAGAGAAAGTTACCTTTCAAACAATGGTATTGTCAAGTGACTCACTAATGCCTTCTGTGCCAAAGCTATTCAGTTGCTGAACATGCGTGATAAGTATAGACATAACGATGGAATGATCACTGAAACACTATCATAGTGCATGATTCAGGGCCTCTCATTATTCCAAATATAACTATTTGGTTGAAAAAGGTTCTGTCAACATCACAGGCAAGAATCAACAATCAAGCAATGAATAGTTTGAGACAATGATTATATAAAAGACATAGAAGATATATACATTTTGACTGTTCTCATTAACTGTGGTTGTGTTAAACATGCTCTAGATTTCTCAGCTGGCAATGCTTCAACCGAATTGGTTATTCTCCATTATGGAACAATGTCAATGAGCGCCACAGTCATCGGCTCTTCTGTACCTCAAACTGTTGTGATTACCAGATGAGGTAAACCTTAAGTTGATTTTTCTCCTGGCTTAGAGTTTGTCAGTGGCAGTGTTAAACATTCAAAACTTACTCTAAGCTGGAAGGTTTTAACAGGATTCCTTTACCTGTCTGGCCTATTACACTCCTGTTTCCATTTATGCAATCCTTTGTGGATACAAGACCAGCCGTCTTCAGAGATCATATAAGGCATTAAAACATAAATTCTGCGACGTGATTTGAACCAAACCAATAAACCATATCTTGTATTTCGCACATTTTGCATACAATCGAAGCGCCTTTGAGCCACACAAGGTGATGTCTCAAATATCACTAATATGTTCAGTAGTAACACTGATCAACCAATCCCAGGAAGCCAATCATTCAGCTGATGAATTAACCACAATAAACTACAAATGAACCAACATCAACGGTTTTATGGTCTTTCTTTGTCTCCACAGACACAAGCAATGTGAATGCTGCACTGCTGCTGGAGTCAGAGGAGGTTAGACAAAGTATCAGTCAGCTCCACCAGAAGGTAAATTACAACAGTCATTCGCACTACAGCCCAGCTGCAGAGTAAAAAATTTGACTACTCCTACATTTCTTGATAAGATAATTTTCATGTTTCTTGAGGAGACAATCGCTATGTTTTTGTTGGAAAAAATCATTTGTTTTAGCCTGAAAGTTCTTATATGTTCATGTCGTGTGAAATCTGTAATATTTTGTCCTGAAAGACCTTGTATGCTACCTATTAAAACTGCTGTGTGACTCGCATGAGAGACATTTCTTTCTGGATTCACAATGATTATCCTCTTGGTCTTTCATTCAAAATATTCACAAACATAAATATATAAAATATATATACACTGCTCAAAAAAGATTAAGGGATCACTTAAATTACACATCAGGTCTCGATGAATGAAATAAATTAAAGATCTTCACTTCAAAGATCTTCAAATCTCTACTGTACATTGTGACATTTTTTGACACCAAAATTATGTAACAGTGTTCAACGGAAAGCCAGATCTCCAACCGATTGAGGCCTGGATTCAAACACACACCGAAATTTAAAGTAAACATCTGAAATCACAGGCTGTACCAACTTGCGTACATTTCATCATGGCAACTCAGAATGTGACTCAGTAGTGTGCATGGCCCCCTGGTGCCTGTATGCACTCCTCACAACATCTGGGTATTCTACTGATGAGAAGGCGGATGGCGCCTTCAGGGATCTCCTTCCGGACATAGATCTGGGCATCAGTGAGATCCTGGACAGTCTGTGGTGCTACTTGGCAGCATTGGATGCATCAATACATAACATCCCAAAACTTCTCAATTGGATTCAGGTCTTGGGAACATGAGGGCCAGTCAATGACATCAATGCCTTCGTCATCCAGGAACTGCCTACACACTCAGTCCACACTGCCTACACACTCAGCACCAGGAGCACACCAAGCCCCACAGCTCCCAATGCCAATCAAGCTGTGCAGGGCAAGTCCCATTAGAGGACGTCGGGCCCTCAAGATCACCCTGATGGAGTCTGTTTCTGACAGTTCTGTCAGAAAGTAATTTTGTTGGGCTCTGGCAGTGTTCCGCCTCGCACAAAGGAGCGTGCTTCTGGGTTGATTCCTTTCTATGGCCCTGTCCAGCTGTCTTTGTGTAACGGCCCGTCTACTGGTATCTTCCCCCCTCCATGCTCTTGAGACTTTACTGGGAGTGCCAACATGGGTGTGCCATCCTGGAGGAGCTGTTCTGCCTGTGCAACCTGAATAGGCTGCAGGTACTGCCTCATGCTACCAGTAGTGACAACGACACTAGCAAAATGCAACACGAGAGATGAATCAATCAGGAAGGATAAAGAGAGGGCTATTGTCTGGTCACCACCTGCAAAGCCATTTACTTTTTAGGGGTTTTCTTGCCTCTCCAGTGCACCCATTGTCACCAAAAAATGTGACAATGATTCACAATCTCTTATGCTTCCTAACTGAACATATTGATATCCATGAAGTTTTATTGACTTGGTGTTATAATGTGATGATTCAGTGTTCCCTATATTTAGAGCTTTTTAGAAACAAACACGAGAGGTTGGTTTGGCGTGGACTGAATTGCCTTGCAGAAAAGTACTTCATCCCCGCTGTGAAGTATAGTGGTGGATCTTTGATGTTGCGGGGCTGTTTTTCTTACAAAGGAACTGAACTGGTGGGATCTTCTAGCAGGACAATGACTCAAAGCACATCTCAAAATTAACACCAAAATAGTTAATGGTTGACCACAGAATCAAGGTTTTACAGTAGCCATCTCAGTCCCCTGACCTAAAGCCCATAGAAAACCTGCAGAGTGAGCAGAAGAGGGACTTTGGATAATTATTTTATATTTTCATTGTTTTACTTTAATAAAGGTTACATTCTTGTACGTATTTAGAATGAATGATCAAGAACAAACTATAAAGATTTTATTTTTTTTCTGTTTTGGACATATTTACCAAGCGTGCCAGTATTAACCCTTAAGGGTTAATGGAGGACACTGAACACTTATTGGCCCAACCCTCATGACAGCTTAGCTACCCTGCCGTTTCATATGTTGACAGGTCAACAGGTTTCAATGCTATAAGCCATCAGTGGGATATCAACTCTGATCTCAGTTGATTTTTTTTTACTTGTCCTAGCCATTCAACTACACTTATTTTTAGTTTGACACATTCATTCTCTCATGCATGGCCAACGAGTATCCTTATAAGTGTCCAGTGACTCTTCATGTTACCTTGATGGTTCACCATTCACTCGCACTGCAGTTGGTCTCTTAAACATTAAGTCTTTTTTGACAGAAACCTGGAATGGGTATACCAATGTAATATTTATAAGCATATAAATATTGATGTGCACAATATGTATAATTTACTGGTAAATGTAATGAATCACCAACTACAAAGCATGGCACAACTTCAATTAGTTAAAATATCTCAAGCAGTAAGACTTAATAATTAATTATAGATCTTGGATTACATTAAAAGTATTTGTTAATAGTGCAAAAAACAACAGAAACAAGACAAAGCCGTGTGTTTGCTTTAAGGTATTGTAAACAAACATGCTCACTTGTTGTTTAAATGGGATTAAGGACCATCCAGCCGTGGTATAAACAAATTATGAAGTCATTTTATACAGATTACCAAACATACATTAATGTCAATCTACTCCAATTCTATTCTAAATAATCAGGTTTCTTATGTTCCACTTAACTGTATATGATTCTATTCAGCCTTATTTGTCCCTTGTGCAGCACAATGTCTTACCGCATCCCGAATGTGAATGCAAATGTGTGGCAGGTGGGGCTGGAGAATACAGATGGTTCTAGGTAGGCCCTGTCTGAAGTGGGTATTAATTAATCAGCAGGGTGCTTCTGCATTGCAGGGAAAAAATGCCAAGCGCTGACTCAACAATACCAAAATACCTGATGACAACATAACCCACCCTACCGCCTCTCTCTCTCCCCGGATTCCTCTATTCCTCCCCTCTAATTTAAATCCTCTGCCTCCATTGTTTTCTCCTCCCATGTTTCTTTCTGGTTTCCTCCTTATTTGTGTCAGTAACAGTCTCTCCTGCCCCCCAGAGTTTGGGGCTACACCATGTGAAACAGGTTGTTTTCTTGGGAGAGGCCAGGAACACGAGTTGTCAGTGTTGGGTATTTTAGATGTACTCTGCTATGTGACAGGCTTGAATGAAAATTAGTTGAAGATAAATGTGAAAATATGTCAGGGCAGATCAGTCCTGTTGCTGGAGAGTTACCGTCTCCAACCCCTGTTGTGAGTAACCAGTGAATTACTAATGTGTGAAATTAGGGTTGGTGAGAACCTACAGGACAGTAGGAACAAGGACATGATGTTTTCAATTGGTCTGTCCCAAACCTGACACCAATATAGTCGATGAGTGACCTGATTTTGACCCTGAGGCCAGAGACAGTAACTACAAAGAACATTACAGCTGTGGTAATTCTCAAAGGTTTGGAGAATTACACATATTAAGTTTCACAAAGTCTGCTGCCTCAGTTTTTATGATGGCAATTTGCAGATACTCCAGAATGTCATAGACGAGACACCACCTTTGCAGAGCTTGCTTAGCTGCATCTGCACTCTTTTGGAGGATGGCCTGGTGTCAAGTAGGGCAGCAAAAAAGCCACTTCTCTCCAGGAAAAACATCATGGACAGACTGATATTCTGAAAAGGTACAGGTAGTGGTCGTCTGGGGTAACCATGAATAAAGGTACCAAAACATCCTCCGAGAGCAACCTCTCCAATTGGTGATGAACAATGCCTTTTCCAGCATGATGGAGCTAACTAAGTCGCTTAGGGAGGCCATGGCCAGGAAAATCCCCAGACCTCAATCCCATTGAGAACTTGTGGTCAATCCTCAAGAGGCGGATGGACAAACAAAAACCAACAAATTCTGACAAAATTGATTATACGAGAATGGGCTGCCATCAATCAGAATGTGGCCCAGAATTGACAGCATGCCAGGGCGAATTGCAGAGGTCTTGAAGAAGAAGGGTGAACTCTGCAAATATTGACTCATTGCATGTACTTAATGTAATTGTCAATAATAGCCCTTGACACTAATGAAATGCTTGTAATTATACTTCAGTATATCATAGTAACATCTGACAAAAAAGATCTAAAAACACTGCAGCATCAAACTTTGTAAACCAATACTTGTCATTCTCAAAAATGTTTGGCCACGGCTGTATACTCTGAAAATAGAGGTATAACATTTTTCATTTTAAAATGTTTGCTCTGTTATTACGTTAATCCTGCAAGAAGTTTTTAGAATGATTTTTAAGAAGGACCTACCACAGGACTACCTAAAATGTACACAATGGTCTACTGAAGTGAAATTGCTTCTGTTTTGCATTCTAAAAGAGGCTAGACAAAATACGGACTCGTTTTATCATAATGATTCTTCTTTAACTTTAATGTTTATTTGGTGGGTTGTTGTTGAACATCCAATAAAGACTGCCGAGGTAAATTGTTTAAACATTTTCTCAGGCCTAAGACTTATATTGTCTATATATTTTTCTTGTTCTAAAATTGGAGAACAATTAGTATAGCGTGAGATAACAAAAAGTCCTGCATAAAGGTGGTGTCTCACAGTGTTTTATCACTTGCATAAATAGGTTTTCATATTTTTTTGCAGTGATTACTCTGATTGTGTGAAATGTGATAATCAATTCAGTAACAATACTATATATAACCTTTGTGAATTTGTATTCTCTTCATAGATGGGCAACTTGAACAAGGAAGTTTCTCAGCTGACAAAAGACCTCCACCACATGATGCACCTCCTGCAGGCCCAGGTGGCTGTGCACCACTACCCAGCCTACCCCTACCCAGTTCACATGGTATCCAATCTTGCCAGCACACCCTTCAACCTGGCCCCCAGCAGCATGCACCTCCATCAGGACCCCAGGGAAGTGGAGGGGACACAAAGGGATCTGGTCCAACCTGGTTGGAGTTACACCGAGGCACCGGGAGCCTGCTGTCAGACTACGGTCACTAGCGGGGCCCAGACAGATGGCCAATACCAGCCAGGGTGTCAGATTTCCAGCCCCGGGCCCCTTAGCTTCTACCAATTCCGTGTTACGGACTCGGTGGGAATGCCGGGATCCTGCCAGGCTTCTGGAAGTGCCACACCCCATCCTTGGACTGGCACTTCTTTACAGACTTGTGGGGGGCCAGGCACGCCTATCACAGGTGGGAATGAAGAGTTTGGTGGCTTTGGCACTAGCCCTGTTAGCATTAGTCAGTCCCAACCTAGCTTGTGTGCGCAACCGCCTAGCAGCGGTTTGGAGGACTGCTGTCTGCCGTCCAGCGCTCCCACGTCCACCCAAAGCCTCCTGGACACCTCCCATGGCATCTACCCCCACTTCTACCCTGCTGGCGCCACCCTGGGGAACCCTTCAGCCCTCCTAGGGCACGAGGGGGGCCCTGGCCAGGACTACCAACAGCAGAACATATCCAGTCTCCTGGATGAGGACCTCCACATTCTTTCCATCCACTCCAGGCCAGGGACTCCCTCCCCCTTCCACAGGTCTTTGTCTGTCTGCTCCCGGGACTCAGGTCCTCTTCCCAGGTCGGATAAATGCCCTCATCCCCACAAGCCCCTGGGAGACTCTGCAGCTGTGGGACACACAAGTCTAGAGTGCCTTCTGGGGAACGGGGGATCCATAGAAAGCAGGGACAGTGGGAGCCTAGGAACTGGGTCCAGAAGATCCAGCCTGGGAGTTCAGACTCAGAGTACAGAGCAGTCCTGGTGCCTGGACCTGACGAGTAGTTCTCCTTATCACACTGCTGAGCCGAAGTGACCTGAGGGGGACTGCACTGCCCCGGTTGATGCATCTCATGTATTTGCGGGAACTGTGCTGGAATGGTGAATATCTGGGTTGGCTGGATCGCGTGAGAAGTGTGCCGGGTCCTACATTAGACCCCAACAACCTCTCAATTCAAATCCCCTTCATTAGAAACGAAAACTGGTCACAGATATTTAGTAAAAGTTGATATCTTACTAAGAGCATTATGAGCATACATCAGTACATTGTGCACATCGCACTGTCTTACCAGCCTCGCAATCAATAGGGCTCAATTCAGTTCAAACCGGCATGGCCATATTTATGCAGTAGCTGTTATTCTAATGGTCAAATTAGCTAATATATTGGTTTTTGGTTCTGTGTAAAAACATATTGCTTCTTTCAGGGCGAACCCCTTCATAGTTATGTTTTTACAATTTGCAATTACAAGTGTCTTGGCATGGGATGGATATTGTAAATCATGACACTGCGTAAACAGAGCTTTGGCGGGTTTGAATGAATTCCTGCCTTTAAGTGTAATTTTGGGAGGGTTCACATTTAAGATACTTACAGTTCTACTATGCAAATGCATGTCAGTTTGTGCATTACCTTGGGATTTGTTGGTGTGAGTATTTTCGAGGGGGCTTGCTATTTGTTTGAAAAGATCAACTTGAAAATTCTTATTATTGGCATTGAAATTAGTTCAAGGTTAGAAGTAATTGTGGCATGGTAGATCCAACTCTCAAAATAGGTACAGATTAAATATATATACAACATTTAATCCTTTCTATTTGATGATCAGTTTTTTTTTCTTTATTTAACCAGGTAAGGGCGGTTTACTGTAGCGATACTAAAGGTGGCCAATTGTGAACATTATGAGTGCAGTATGTCTCTGTTTACAATACTTAGCAGCACCTATTTACACATAGGTTGTCAAGCAACATTGCGTGCTAAATTACCCCCCATTCCCAGCAGTGTACTAATTTGACCATAGGGAATACTGTTCCTGTTTGGACAGAGCCATGAATTTGATATTCAGTAGAAATAATGCCTTATAATTTTGCTTCTCGACGAAAAGATTCACTTCCCTTCTCTTGCTCGAGCACAGACTTTTCTCAAAATGTTAGGTTTAGCTTGGGCCATACAGTACATACAGTACAGGTTTTTTAATGGAAGTGCTCTATATAGAGATGCATATCTGAACTCCAAAACAGACCAGCACTCGCCACAAATGGAGCTCTTAGTAAACTATTTCAAGTATACATTTAGGCTTCCTCATAGAGGAGTTGGCTGTTATTATGACCTGTTACCTCCTTGCATGGTAAAGTTGCTTATTCTTTTTCCTAAGGAAAAGGTATTCTACATTAAGTGTTAGGGCTTTATTCAGTTAATATTGCTGAAGCATTACAGATTGCGAGATCAAATTGTAGAGGTCATTTTCTGATGTTTACATGTAAACGCAGTCTCCGCTAGCGCAGGAACATTCCTTGAAATTGAACTTCAGCCGTACGGGTTGCAAAGAGCCCTTAGTATTCTATTTTACATACTGTAGCTTATATAGACCAATACTATACTGGCATGAGTCAAGGCCCACTAATTTACATACAAGGTTGGATGTTTTGATTTACTGAATATTGCACACTTTTTCAGAATACATACATCTGTTCATTTTTGGGTTGATGTGGTGTGTGAGTTTTTTTCAGTTTAAAGCATGTGTTGGAAGCTCATCTTTATATGAAATTAATGTTTTGTGTGTTATTAACTTCAATGAAGGAACCAAAAATTAAGATTAATGAAAAAGCTTTTTTTATTCTTAACACCATTGCTAGATTTCATCCATATTGTGATTTCCCATTAGTGGGATTTATTTAAAAATTATAATGTGATGGAAATGTAAAAGTAATTTTTGATTCAGGCCACATACCACAAGCTGCATTTACCCTTTGTCTAGTCTCTTGCAAACTTTGAAACCTTGCCTTTAAATTTGAATTTAGCATGGATCCTCCACAATACAGATCAAATCGAGGTCTAAGTGTACAAACCTTTAAAAAAAAAAAAAAAACATTAATTATGGAAAAATTGGACTAAAGCGGGAGAAGTAGTGTAATGTACATATTCATTGAACGTTTTGACTATTTCCAGCTGGGTATTTTTCTAGCATTAAAACGAACAAATGATTTCTTCCAAGAGGGAAGAAGGGTGTTTGTGGTCGTGACAACATTCTCAGTATACCATACATCTGGTTTGAGACGATTTATTTTAGACTGACAATAAAATATGCTGACAAATCCTTCTGTGTATTGTACTCTATTTTCCCTACTAAGCTAGAGGTGTCAAATGAAAGTCCCAAAAGAGAGGGCATGTTACCATATGTAACATCAGATGCATTATTTAGAGGGCTGCGCCTACTTAATAGTATGTGTTGGTCACAGTTGGTACATGGAATCAAAAACGTGTTATTGGAAAACCTGGAAGTGCCATTAAAATTTGTTCTGAATGCCGGTAAATCATAAACCCCAACTGTGTGTTATTACACCATCACTCAGAGCTCTTATCAGTGCATTTCCGATGTTCCTTCACCTACTCACACATTCTTTCTAGTTAAAAAATATAAAAACAAATTAGCCCATGGATGCTCATTCCACCCATTGACCTTAATTTTAACAGTCCCACCATTGACCTTCAAATTAACCGCCCCACCCAATGACCTTCAAATTAACAGCCCCACCTATTGTCCTTAAAATGAACAGTCCCACCCATTAACCTTAAAATTAACAGTCCCACCCATTGACCTTAACATGAACCGTTACAACCATTGTCCTAAATATTAACAGTCCCATCCATTGACCTTAATATTAAAAGTCCTACCCATTGACCTTAAAATTCAAAGTCTCACCCATTGACCTTAAAATTAACTATTATAACCATTGTCCAAAATAGTAACAGTCCCACCCATTGACCTTAAAATTAACAGTCCCACCCATTGACCTTAACATTAACCGTTACAACCATTGTCCTAAATATTAACAGTCCCACCCATTTACCTTAATATTAACAGTCCCACCCATTGACCTTAATATTAACAGTCCTACCCATTGACCTTAAAATTAACTATTATAACCATTGACCTTAATATTAACAGTCCCACCCATTGACCTTAAAATTCAAAGTCCCACCCATTGACCTTAAAATTCAAAGTCCTACCCATTAACCTTTACATTAACCGTTACAACTATTGTCCTAAATATTAACAGTCCCCCCCATTAACCTTAATATTAACACTTTCATCAATTGACCTAAACATGCGGAAGTCAGAAATGTTAAGATTGAACATGAAAATCCATTTATTGAACTAGGCATACACTTTTAGCACATTTGAATGCATTTTTTCGTAAGATTGAATTTCATATTTGTATCAATCAATTAATCAAATGTATTCATAAAGCCCTTTTTACATCAACAGTTGTCAAAGTGCTTTTACAAAACACCCAACCTAAAACCCAAGTGAGCACGCAACAACAGGATTGAAGCGCGTGGCTAGTAAAAACTTCCTATGGTGGCCGGATTGTAGGAAGAAACCTAGAGAGGAACTAGAATCAAAGGGGTGGGCAGACCTCTTCTGGCTGTGCTGGGTGATGACAAGCAAGATCAGATTTCAGGACAGGGACAGTCCAGCGTGGGTTAATTAGGGGGTCAGCAGAGTGGCAGCTGGAATCGTCAGGTATTGGCTTGTTCTGCAGCAAAACCAATAGGGCTCGGGACAAGGTCTTCTGGGCCTGGTAGTCCACAGGTGTAGGCCGAGACCTCACTTCCTTCTAAGTTGAACCGCAACAGGAGACAAGGAGAGTCGTTAAAGAGTGCATTCCTTAGAGTTATGGAGGATAACTAACCCTTCTTAGGACCTACTCCCCGGCACAATAATATAGCAGCATAAAAAACTTTTGTCTGAGACAGGGGTGTATATTTGTATACAATGAAATATTTGTTGTTAACCTTGCTTTAATTTTTTTGGTTTATCTTCTTACATTTTATAATACATTTTAGCTTAATTTGCTCAATTCCATCGAGCTACAGTATGCAACCGTAACGTGACAAAAATAAAGAACAACTTTACCGAAGACACAGTCAAACTATCTGCCTTTTTTGTAGCCAGTCTACTGTAATTTATAGATTTAATATATAATTTATGACTTCTACATTTGGAATATAACTATTTGCAATAGTGGACGTATTCTGCATTTGCGTTTAAATTTCAGACACCCAGCCCCCAGGTGAAATTAACGAAATAACTAATTAGATGACAAAATGTTATTTAATTTTGCAAAATGAGATTCAAAGTCAGTCCTAGTCAATAGATCTGAACTTCCCATCACTAACTCACATTACATGTCACAACAATAGGTGGTTAAAACAGAGGCTATAGTGTTTAACGCTTTAAACATTTAAAATGTATCACAAAAAGTAAAGTGTAAACTCCCCTAGCCCTACTAATTACATATTATTTCATCATATCTTTGGACTGGACAGAAAGCTATACCCTGAGAAAAGTAAATAATTGTGACCCAACCGTAGTTTTCTTGGGAGTTGAAGGGAGGGAGAGCAGCTTCAACCCAATGTTTGCTAGTGAAAATAATAAGACAGTTTCACAGATCATCAATGTGTGTTTTCTCTAATGCAACTAGCTTAATAGCTAATAATAACTATATCTTAATGGCTGGCTATGAAACACTACTGAACACAATTTTGGAAAGAGAAACGGGCAGAAGTGAGCTCAGAGACAAGCGAATGCAGGAGACGTTACATGCGTGTGTAAGCACTTCTCTGGTAAAATGAAGAGATGAAATGATCCTTATTAGAATCCAATTGTTCTTTCCAGCACACATAAACATCCTGCCTGTCTCTTTACAGACGAAAATTAGCCAAATCAACACCTGAGCACGTCACATTCGGCACTGTCTGTGATTTGGTTTTCAGTAACTTTCTCCAATTCGTCATCCTTTGGATAGCTGTTTTGTTTGAGTTCTCAACCTATCCCTTATTATAAAATTTTTTGCTTGTCTTAGTGTCTTGTTGGTTTGTGCATTTCTACAATTGTGACCTCTTCATTGATTCATTTATGTAACGCCTGAGGTGCTGGGAGCGGTCGGAAACAGATGCAAGGACTCAGAGGTTTGGAATAACAAAAAATACTTTCTTTACTTTTGCAAAGGTGTAGAAACGAAAACAACAGCGCACCGTACAGGTAACTACAAACGGGTAGCACTTCAGAAATGTTAGGCACACCTGTACACTCGCTACACAGAAAACAATCACCAACAAAGACAACCCACGAATCCCACACTTAAATATCACACATAACGAACCAACAGGATTCAGGTGCGAGGATGCCCCCTTCGGGTCCCCTTGGGATCATGCGTAAATGGGAGTCTTGGCATACCAGAGAGGCCAAACGTGAAAGTGATGCGGGAGGTTCCAGCAACCCGTTACAATTTATAAGCCACCAGTGCGTTCTGTCTACCACATCGACAGCATGAGTGACACACTAGGGAGAGAGAAATGTCACAAACAATCTAGTAATTAACAACTTCAAAATATAGTGGTCTAATGTGTACAGTATGTTGGATTGTATATAAAACAATCAGTTGAGCAATGACAGCATAACGTTTATCTTAATTTAAAAAAGGATGTTTTCTGTAACTCAACATTAAGGTAAGCAATGTTCAACACTGTGTAAACAACATGAAAATGAATACTTCTAAACGTATGTGAAAGTATTTGGAAATACTTTAGAGAGTATTTGAACCCAGGTCCTCCACATATTTCCCTATACTTGAGGACAAATCCAATTCTAAATACGGTTTTCCTTAAACTCACCATAATTGCAAACCACAGAGTGCCTATACCTATAACAGTTACTTGTATGAAGTGGTAATATGATCACACTGGTCAGAATAATACTTGATTTGCTATTCTTCTGAGGTGTACACACTTCCATTATTTGTAGGGACCTGCGACTTAACTCTGGCCCAGAAATCCATAAAATCCATTCCCTAGCGTTGTGTTGTATATTCTTAGTTAACCTCCCAGATCTACTCTTCACGATTGCTGCCTTGATCTTTATTTTTAATTACTCGGACATTTCACCAAACAGATCAAACCTTTTCACAGCACACCTTCATTGGTGACGTGATTTGCTAAAATACCAACAATTGGGGGGGAAAACAATCTGATTTGGGCTGCCTGCGTCAACGCAACCTTTGTTATTTGTGGGGGACAAAAGTGCTGCGGACTACAACTTCCCCTAATGTTTTGCATCACAAATGACTTCACAGGGATCCTGTTGTCTCATTGCGCACTACAAATAACCGTTTCCCTTGAGGCGTGTGCCGACTTGCGTCTTCCTTTCTTCCGTGCCAGTTTGACACCGCCACCTAAAAGATCCGACCGCCTTTTTAACCTGCGGAGTGACTCAGTGGCGGTGGCTCATACGCTCGTGGCTTTCACCCTGTGCCGCTTCAAGTATCTAATGTCTTCGTTGCAGATTGTGTTACCCCGGGTAGGCACTGACATCCAGGTACCTGCCAATTCGCCCCTATTTGTTTGGGTGAAACATGGTTAGATAGTGAGCGCCGAGAAGGCTGGCACCACGTTGAATGCCCGTTAGCTCTCGACGCAACAGCCTTGGGGTGGTTGAAAAGGTTCAGCTGGTCTATGGGTCCTAGCCTGGCCATATGTTGTTGTATTGTTATTAGATACCCGTACCTGCTCGACCTGCACTACCTTTCGAATTGCCCTTTCAACGCTAATGGATTGTTAATGAAAGTGCTTTTATGCAACAAGCAATAGGCCCCTTGGCAGAGGCTGCAGCAACGGACAGATGGGGTAGAGGTTCATGTTTAGTAGGCACCGATCAGAAGAAAGCGGTCCAAACATTTTCAACAAGAAATACTTATTTTCATTTCACCCTCAAAATGTGCACGAGGATTTCTAGAAGTTGTGTTTTAGATATTGTAAGATAATTACGAACAATGTAATATTATAGCAACTTTGAGAACGACCAAAATGAATCACGGCAATAGCTTAATAATGATGGAAGGAAAAGAACGAGGGATTTCTAAACAGAAAAATGGGCTTGGGTAAAGAAAAGACAGCAGTGAGAATTATTCTGATGTTTTTTGTCATATAACGCCACCATGTGGAGTAAAATATATCGACATTATGCGTGCACAAATGGGAACATTGCATCTGACCATAGTTTGCTGTCAGCAAAGGAAACTTCCAACATATTAGATTATTTATCATTTAAATATATATTCATGCATTCAAGTTCTCCTCTGTGTTTGATAGCTGAGAGTCAACCAACTCAAGTAACAAATAGTTCTACAAATATTGCTTTCAATACATGCAGGTAATACTCAATTTAAAGGTTGAATCTCATACAGGTCATTCTTGGGCTCCGGAAACATTTTAAAGTGACTTTTTAAAGTATATTTGAAATATTGGGTCACCCAAATTACATTTAAAAAGCTTTTATAATAACAATAATATATATTGAAATGTTTATTTTATTATTTGAAAAAAATATTTAATTATTTAATATATATATAACTTTATTTTTAACCGCCACTTCTCTCCAGGAAATGCATCAGGGACAGACTGATATTCTGCAAAAGGTACAGGGATTGGACTGCTGTGGACTGAGGTAAAGTAATTTTCTCTGATGAATCTCCTTTCCGATTGTTTGGGCATCCGGAAAAATGCTTTTCCGGTGAAGAAAAGGTGAGCGCTACCATCAGTCCTGTGTCATGACAACAGTAAAGCATCCTGAGACCATTCATGTGTGGAGTTGCTTCTCAGCCAAGGGCTCACTCACAATTTTGCCTAAGAACACAGCCACAAATGAAGAATATTACCAGAACATCCTCCGAGAGCAACTTGTCCCAACCATCCAAGAACAGTTTGGTGATGAACAATGCCTCTTCCAGCATGATGAAGCACCTTGCCATAAGGCAAAAGTGATAACTGAGTGGCTTGGGGAACAAAACATCGACATTTTGGGTCCATGGCCAGGAAACTCCACGGACATTAATCCCATTGAGAACTTGTGGTCAATCCTCAAGAGGCGGGTGACAAACCAAAACCCCCAATCTCTGTGTGTTTCCTATTTTTACGATTAGGAAATTAATTTGCTTTACACAACTACAAACGATGTGGAAATGTGAGTCACATTCCTTATTCTTGGCCGAATGACTTTGGACCGTAAACAAATGGCATGATTGAACTGAACTTTTAGTAAATTTACTGTTTTGAATTCCGATAGCTCATTGGTCTTGTGACCTTCTAACCGCAAACTATGTTCAGAGCATACCCTGACTAGTCTTATATAATGCAATCTTTGATTGTCCATTTTCATCTTAAGTGATTTTATACGCATGTGTCTATGTTTTTCTTGTTTTGACATTCAATAGCAATAACCTACAGTGCATCTGAAAATTATTCACAGCGCTTCACTTTTTGCACATGTTATGTTACAGCTGTATGAAATTAATTTGTTTACTCAAAATTCTACACACAATACCCCATAATGATAATGTGAAAAAACAATTTTGCTAATAAACAAAACCACAATAATCACAGCCTTTGCAATGACACTCGAAATTGAGCTCAGGTGCATCCTGTTTCCACTGATCATCCTTGAGATGTTTCAACAACTTGATTGGAGTCCACTTGTGATAAATTCAGTTGATATGACATGATTTGGAAAGGCACACACCTGTCTATATAAGGTCCCACAGTTGACAGTGCATGTCAGAGCACAAACCAAGCCATTAAGTCCAAGGAATTGTCTGTAGACCCCTGAGACAGGATTGTATCGCGGCACAGATTTGTGTACAGAAAAATGTCTGCAGCATTTGAAGGACCCCATGAGCACAGTGGCCTCCATCATCCGTAAATGGAAGAAGTTTGGAACCACCAGGACTCTTCCTAGAGCTGGCCGCTGGGCCAAACAGAGCGATTGAAGGAGACTCTCAGACCATGAGAAACTAAATTCTTTGGTCTGATGAAAGAGAGATTGAACTTTCTGGATGCACTGTACATCTGTCATACTGCTACAGACATTATTTTAACATTCACTGTTACATAATTGCGAGCATGTACTACTTTCTTTTTAACGTCTATAGCCATGGCCTTCCAATGATATTTTGAATTACCACCAATTGTGCTCTATTCTAGACACAGTACCTTAGGCAGAACATCCTTCCTTTCAAATAGGTTTTGTAAACATTGGTTAACAAAGATGCAGAGCACATCCTCCAAATTAGATTTAATGAAAACAAGGTATTCATCAATTATATTATCATTGAGCCAATTTCCATTGTTTATTGTATGAAGATCCTTAGTGTTCAGTAAAAACAGTTCCCTCTGAGGTGGTTTATGAATGTCTATCTGTTGAGGATAATCACAATTCTTTCATTTAACACTGCACATGTGAATTACGAAAGTAGAGAACTCCTACACTAATTGAGTCCGCAAAACACGTCTTTCTGCAACAAATTCTTCAGTAATTCTAAAGCTTAGCCAACTGACAACTATATTTTCAGTAATGGTATTTACCTGAAAATGTGATTATAATGGGAATAATATATGTGCATTTGCCAAATATGCAAAAAAAGTGTTAGCATCTAGAATAAGGCATCCTAGCAGTGTCCATTTTTAAATGCATAATCTGTGGGACATGGTTAACATAAATGCTTGGAATTTGGGAACCCTCTTACATATGTTACATGATATATAGGATTAATGGAAAGCAAATATATATATATATATATATATATATATATATATATTAGGGCTGGGAATCGATTTAAAACAAATGATAAAAAAATGAACTAATTAATAATAATAAGCAGAATCACCAAATAAAAGCAATAAACACAATGAAGTATATCTTGTGAATTATAAACAAAACTACAGAGTAGTCATTCCCATCAATTAAATGCAGCAACATTATAAACAACAAAGCTTTAAGGTCCCCCCTTAAATTGTAAGCCCTAAACCCTCACAGACTTAATTGACCTGGTGACTGTTATAAAACCGCACTGCAGTTATCTTGTCGGATCAAATCTCATGAAAGCATAATTGGAATATACAAACTCCACACAGTTCTGGCTATATGAACCACCTGTAAACTTTGTGTTAAGTTTTTTTTCCTAAACATGCAGAAATGTAAGATTGAATGTGAAAATCCATTCATTGAGTTAACCATACACTTTTACCAAGTTTTAATTATTTTTTTTATACGAATTTCGTGTTTGCATACATACATAGAGCTACAGTATGCAATTGTAATGTGACAAAAATGAAGACCTACTTTACCTATTTGTCTTTTCTGTTGCCAGCCTACTGTAATTTATAGATTTAATAGTGGCTTTAAGAGTTCTACATTCAGATTATAACCATTTGCAATAGTGGATTTGCTATTAAATGTTAGACACCCAGACACTCGGTAGGATGAACGAAATAACTAAATTACTTGAAAGTTAAGCTGCAAGCAGCTGTGTGGGGACCAAGCAAAACAGAGCTATCGACCCGAGCATCCGTGGCAATTGACCCGTTCATGGGAAAAGTGCGGCTGTAAACAGTGATAGGACATTTTATGTCAGAAGACACAAGTTTAGATGTAACTGAAAAATGAGCTGATCTTCAGGAGTAAGTTGAAGTGATTTCCTGGAACAGGACGCTGATATGGCCGATCTGTGAACACCGACAATATACACAAAACATGTTATGAGTTCAGCATCAAGAAAATTTCCTCCAATGGACATGCCCCACTCCAGTCTGTCTCCCTCCTACCCCTCTTTTTACCTCTATCAGTCCCCATGAAGCCACCACCAAGCACAGCCCTAACACATGACCCAACAAACTGGGAGGGGCATGGAGGGACCAAAGAAATATTTTCACCCGGAGCAAGCAGATCACAAGGGAGTGCCACTTTTGACCTCCAGGGCTGGGTCTCCATTGTGTGTCTACAGATGAATCTCTGGAATCAGACACTGCATCCATCTTGGTTCCAGCAATCTGGTATTCCACATCTCAGTACCAATCTGAGTTCCAGTCCCTGCTCATTTGTTACTGTTGTGAACCCCTAAACCCCCTCAAAATAAGAACCATTTCCAAACTGATCACTGCAAAACAAAACTGATCAACTGGAGCTAAAGTAATTAATGTTACTTATATTAACCACTTTAATAAGGTGATTGGCTCAATGTTGCTTTGGTCAGGTAAAGCAAAAGTATCAATGGCACAAATACCGATTTTCACCACACCATCGGTTTATTTCAGTACATATTGTCTACACCAGGGGTGGGCAAACTACAGTCTGAGGGCCAAATGCAGCCCGCAAGGCCGTTCCATCCAGGCCGCGGATGGTAATAAAATAGTTTTGAGGAGAATAAAAAATAAACTCTTATAAATATGAATCAGAATTTGTATTATTTACACATGATAAGGGATCTACTGTATACAGTGGGGAGAACAAGTATGTAGGTAGGTAGGTGATCAAATACTTATGTCATGCCATAAAATGCAAATTAATTACTTAAAAATCATACAATGTGATTTTCTGGATTTTTGTTTTAGATTTTAGATTTCGTCTCTCACAGTTGAAGTGTACCTATGATAAAAATTACAGACCTCTACATGCTTTGTAAGTAGGAAAACCTGCAAAATTGGCAGTGTATCAAATAGTTGTTCTTCCCACTGTAGGTATGTTTTAACTTTTGCTATTTTCTGGCCCGCAAATCATTAATGATTAACAAATTACAAAAACAAATGTGTCCCTCCATTTATTTTCAAAATCCGGATGTGGCCCCCCCAACAGAAGTTTGCCCTCCCCTGGTCTACACATACTGCAGTGCGTAAATACAATATATTCACAATGTGTTGTTGCAGCTTGATTACAATGTTAAGAATTGAAGAAAATCAAATGGAAAATAGCTTATTGTTATATAATATTTCTCAGCATTCTCAATAAAAATGTTTTCTGCTGACCTGGTCGGTGAAACCAAATCTTTATATCTCAGACAGGGTTACATAAAAGGCAAAACACAAGAAGCTGGATGGAAAAATCCCCAAATAAACATCATGCTCTGATTCCCTCCACATGTGCTGTCTTTATGGTCTACCCCAACCAGGTCTCTCTCACCTCCCCATTACCCCCTGTGTACCCTCTGTGCCCTTTCGGTGTTGATTTTGTGTCTATGCCAAGGTTCCTCACGTTTTCTTGCTTTACCAATGCTCCTAGTGTTTATCTCTAGATCTCCTGTGTACTGTACACCCGCCTATCCATGATCACGAGCCTGCTTATCGTCTGTCCTTCAAGCCTTAAAGCCCGTGTATCAAACCTCTGCTTGCCTTTGCTTATGACTAACAATAAATTGGTGTGTTCTTCTGAGTCTTAGTCTGCGTTTGGGTCTAACTGCTTAAACCTGAAAATTAAGAATAACCTTTTGAGCGTCAAACTTCTATAACTGTGTTTTAAAACAATGCTTTCTCATATGTCTTTGCAGGTGTTTCTTTATGCAAGTCACGCTATCTCACAAAGTGCACACAAATGGCCGTTCTCCAGTATGAATCAGGTGATGAGATTTCAGGCTGCCCTCTGTACTAAAGAAATTACCACAATCTGTGCAAAGGAATGGCCGACCTTCTGTATAAATCGATGGCGCTTCAGACTCCGCTTTCTACTAAAGGCTTTGCCACATTCTCTGCAGTGGAAGGGGTGCACTCCGGAGTGGATTCTCATATGTTCTTTCATTTGAGACAGCATGTCACAAAGATATGAGTTCTTAGTGGGTGGAGTTATACAGTTCTGGTTTAAAGAGTTTTGGGATTGAGGAATCTCTGTCTTCATTATACTAATAGCCAAAGAGCTGCTGCCATCTGCAGAATTTACTTTCGTTGGATGCTGATTCAGACCGACTGCCTGACCTGACTCGTTCAAGTCTTGTAGTGATCTCTGAAAGCACTTCTTTACATGCTCCTTCAAATAACGTTTCTTCAGAAAATCTTTTACACAGCCAGGGCATTGGTAAGGGAGCTGACCATGTTGAGATTTAAGATGCTTTCTCATAAAAGAGGTGCTGTCAAAAATATTGTGACACAAGTGGCATGTTCTCATTTTAATTGACTGCTTGGGTTCAAAATATGCATCAGGATGGCACTCTTTTCTGTGTTTTTTTAAATTGAGCAGCTTCTTGAAGTTTTCTCCACAGTGCTGGCACTGGTAAGGTAGCTGAGCATGTTTTGAATTCAAGTGTTCGCATTGAAGATGGATTGTCGAAGGTCTTATGACACATACGGCACGTTCTGGCTCTGGAAGAGTATCTCTGAATGTGACTGGTGTTGGACCTGTCATAGAACTGGTATGACTCCTCTTCAAAAGATGAAGGGATGTCGGCCTCTATTACTCGAGCGGCCACCTCCAGAACCTCCCGAAGATGTTTCTGTAATTACTCCTGAAGTTCAAAGCTTTGCAAACAATGGGTGCACTGGTAATTATGGATTCTCCAGTGTGTTTTCAAATCTTGTCTCTTAACAAAAGTTTGATCACAAATCGAGCAAGAATGAAGCCTCTCTGCAGCTTTTTTAGATTGTTTCAAATTAAAACTTTCCTTGTGAGATCTCATGTGTGCTGTTAAATCCCTTGCTTGAATGAAAGCCTTCTTGCAAAGAGAGCAAGGGAGGAGACTTTTCACTCCCAAACACTCTTTTTTATGCTCCTTTAAATTGCATCTATTCTCAAACTTTGCTTCACAGTCAAGGCAGGAAAATTTAGTTTTCTTCTTGGTTTCACGGTACTGGTAAGGAAGCAGATCATGTTGGGATTTCAGATGCTTTGTCAATAAATAAAGACTGTTGAAAGGCATGTTTTGGCTTTAGAGGATTTAGTTGAATGACATTTAGCCCTGTGTTCCCTTAAATTCAACTTTCTATTGAAATGTTCTCCATAGTCGCAGCACTGGTAAAGGAGCTAATCATGTTGGAAGATCTGGTGACTTCCCATTGCATGTACTGTGATGAACGTTTTGTAACATCGGTTACATGTTTTGGCTTTAGAAGACTTTGTCGTGAGCCAGACTTTGGAAGATGTTCGACACAGTGCTGAAGTATAATGAGGTTGGGATGTCTCTATGCCATCCTCAAAAAATTAAGTTGACTTGTTTTCCTCTTCTGGCTCACCTGCCTCCTCACACCCAGTCTGCGGATGTTTCAGGAAATCCTTCTGATCTTCAAAACTTTCTAAACACTGCATGCACTGGTAAGGACTCAGCTCAATGTGAGAGCGTATGTGTGCCGTCAAATCTTCTGCTTCAATGAAAGTCTTCCCACAAAAGGAGCACATTTTGAGCCGCTTGCTTCTAATAAACGTACCTGTTGTGTGGGACATGTCAGATATCAAAGAATCCTGTGGCATTTTTTTCCTCATTGTTGGACTCAGTTTTGGAAAAGACACAACTGAAAGAGCAACTGAAGTACTATCCACCCCTGTTTCCAAAATCCTTGGGACGCTGCATAAAATGTTAAGGAAAAACAAAATGCAATGATTCGCAAAGTATTTAAAGCCAATGTTCAATAGAAAAGAGTACATAGACAACATATAAAATGTTGAAACTAAAATGTTTTATTGTTTCTTGAAAAATATATGTATTATATATGTACTTTGTATTTGATTCCAGAAACGCATTTCCAAAAAGCTGGGATAGGAGCAACAAAAGACTGAAGTGCTGTGTAATGCTTAAAAAAACAGGTGTAAAATAATTTGGTATTAAATGATGGATCATGACTCTGTGACAGCCTGCGCAGGAAAATAGTGCAACAATTCAAAGAATATAGATTCTGAATGTAAAATTGCAAAGAATTTTGGGGATCGCATCATCTACGGTACAGAACATAGTTAAAAGATTCAGAGAATCTAGAGACATTTCTGTACGCAAGGGACAAGGCCGAAAACCAATACTGGATGGCAGTGATCTTCGGGCCTTCAGGCGGCACAGCATTAAAAACAGATGCAATACGGTAGAGGAAATCACTGCTTGGGCTCAATAACACTTACGAAATCCATTGTCTGTGAACACTGTACGTTGCTGCATGCACAAATGCACATTACAACTGTAGCATGCAAGAAAAGAAGAAACCATACATATATTCTGTACTGTAGATAAATAAGGTTGAAGAAAGAAACCACTGGTGTACTAAGTAACAGACATCGAACAGGTAGACCAAGAAAAACATCAGCAGTTGATGGCAGAAACATTGTGAAAGCTGTAAAGAAAGACTCTAAACAACTGTTTGTGATATCAGCAACAACCTCCAGAGGGCAGGAGTGAAGGTATCACTATCTACTGTTCGCAGAAGACTTCATGAACAAAAGTACAATGGCTGCACCAGAAGATGCAAATCACTCATTAGCCACAAGAAAAGGAAGGCCGGGCTGAAAATTGCCAAAACTTACAGAGATGGACCTCAAAAATTCTGGGACAAAGTTTTATGGACTGATGAGACAAAGATTAACTTTCACCAAAGTGATGGAAAAGCTAATGTTTGGAGAAAGAAAGGATCTGCTCATGATCCCAAACATACAAGCTCATCTGTGAAACACGGTGGAGGTAATGTCATGGCTTGGGCTTGCATGGCTTCTTCTGGGACGAGTTCATTAATCTTCATTGATGATGTAACACATGATGGCAGCAGCAAAATTAACTCAGATGTATACAGAAACATTTTGTCTTGCAATTTAAGGAAAGATGCAACCAAACTGATTGGCAGAGTCTTCATCATGCAGCAAGATAACGACCCAAAACACACTGCCAAAAGAACCAAAGAGTTCATCAGGGGCCAGAAATGGAAGGTTTTAGACTGGCCAAGTCAATCTCCAGACTTAAACCCTTGAGAGCATGCATTTTACCTGCTTAAGAGGAGACTAAAGGGAGGAACCCCACAAAACAAACAACAACTGAAAGAGGCTGCAATGAAAGCCTAGGAAAGCATCACAAAAAAACAATGCAAACGTTTGTTGATGTCAATGTGTCACAGACTTGCTGCAGTTATTGAAAGCAATATAATGTATGGGTTACCTGGAAAAATTTGCTATTTTGTGCATCAGATCCAGATGTAAATATCTGGAAATAAAAGCAGAAAAGTTGATCTCTGGTCTCACATTCATCTTTTGATGTCAAGCCCAAATGTTTTCAATCTACAGCAAAAATAAAGGAATTTACCTAACTGTTCCAATACTTTGGAGGGCACTATACATATATATATATGCCCAAGCTAATTTAGAATGATTTAGATGATGTGGAAAACTGTCCTCAAGGCTAAAGAAGAGAAGGACCATCCAGCTTGTTAACAGCACACAAATCAAAAGCAAGCATCCGTGATGGTATGGGGGAATGCATTAGTGCACATGGCATGGGAATCTCACACATCTGTGAAGTTACCATTTGTGCTGAACAATATACACACTTGTTCAAAATAAGAATGTATTTAAAATAAAAAAAAAAAATTGTTTTACTTTTAAAAAATAAATATGGAGATGAGCGTTTTGCATTCTGTTTTTAAATTGCATTTTATGCAGCATCCCAACTTTTTGGGAAATAGGGTTGTACAAAAATGTTGGTTAGCATGTTACCTGTTGAGGAGTTGGTGTTGGAAGCACCTTCTTCATTCTAGATAGAAACTCTGACACAAGAGTCTGCAGTGCAGAGTCAAACTGCCAAATTCTTCTAGAAAAAAACGTTCTCAGAAATAAAAACAACTGACATTATGCGGTTGCTTTTGTTTTTAACTTAGAATTTTGTTTTTAATTATTTATCAGCTACAAATTAAGTGACAACATTAACCTAGAAGAAATGTTCCCTCTCAACTGGGTCCTCTAGTAAAGTTTGAATCAACTTCAAAAAGTTGAACTGTATTATCGCCACGTCTGGATCAGGAACCTGCAGCAAGCATTGCACGGTCACTAGCCACTTTAGAATGACAAAAGCAGAAATCTAAATCTTGATCCTTTACAGAGTAGCAGCACACACCTCATTTTCCCTATGAGTATTGATACAGGATCTCAGCCTCATGAGGTGGGGCTGGATGGTCTCTGGGTCAACTAGATGATCTGTACGAAACAACTCTTAAACGAGCTTAAAGAGGAAAGAATTCCATTAATCTACACCAGCAGTCTACTGACTGCATGCAATATGCCCTGTGCAGTTACAAGTTTCCCCTCCTTTCTGTCCCTGTCTGCCCAGTCGCTCACCTGAGCTTGAAGCCCCATAATGAGTTGGACTCTCTGTAACTCATCAGATCAGGGACTACCTCGAACACGCTGCTGACAAACTCCTCCACCAAGCCATAGTCCATTATGTCTCTCCGCTGGACCACTTGCCACAGAGCAGCTGACACCAGCCGCAGTGGAGGGACATAAAAGACGCAGGGATGACAGAGGAAGACTGGCATCTACAGGACTCACAAATTCGCAGTTAGCTATTTGAAAAAGATCATGTTATGTCGCAAATACAGTTACCTCCAGGACCACCAGCCATCCAAGTCAAATACAGTTTTCTTTACTACTTCTTGGCAGATATGGCAAGTGGTCACAGCAGATCTCTGGCAGATGTCTAGAACTGACCAGAATTTTACAACTTCTACCTCCATGCCATAACACTGTTCAATGGACAAATTATTAATCAATGGTCACCACGTAGTCCCATTTCTTTTACACTACCACTTTAGTTTTTACTTTATGCACATATACAGAACTCCCCCCTCCCGCCACATACACACACAAATACTTAAACACATGCATACTTATACCACACACCCTGTTGTGTTAACATTAATCACCAATGCTGCCGCTACTGCATAAAAATAACGTCTTGTTCACTCATAGTAGCTCCACCAATGTGTAATGTAGAGCGAATGCGCCCCTAAACCAATTCCTTTGACATTGTCTTTGACATTTAGGCTACTTTTCATTTCACCCACACCTCCCCTTCTCTTTATGTTAATACAACTCCCACTAGGGCCCTGAACACCGCCTCTGTCCATTTCCTGTGTCTCTCTCCATTACAGTACATTAACCGCAACTACCTCATAGTGCTCCTAGCCACTCTATTGTAATTTGCTATTGTTGTTATTCATTGGGTACAAATACCTTGTGTTACTGTCTCTCTTTATTGTCTATTGATGTTTTTCTCTAAAACATGTTACTGCTCATGTATAAATGTTATTGATGTAGCTACTTCATTCAAGCATATTCAAATACGTTACAAAGTTATTTCAGCTATGTTTGGGAAAATCGAGAACTGTTTAGTCCACTAATGTGCAACAATACATGTAGGTAACAGTACTGGCTAATATGTAGGGACAAGTTATTACTGTTGTTTTTACGATATCATTACTGTTAAGCGGTAAAAGCATGTTCCATACTTCTATCCACTATTCTATGGGGCATTTCGAGCAGGGCCACGTACACTTTATAGCTATTAGAAAGCACGTGTCCCTTGCATTGGGACTTGTGATTGGTAAATTAGTCAATGTTATGGTAATAGGGACAACTGGACCAGTAGCTACTAGCTAGTCAGCTTACCAAATAACAAGTTGCTGATTTGTTTTGGAAAATCTCACAGAGGGTGCCATTGCAACTGCTTCAGGTCGGCTATTTGTCCTTACCTTTATCCTCCTGTGGCTGGTTTTGCATTTTGAGGTCCATGCACTTACGTAGCTAGCGGTTTGTGAACAGAATGTGAACTTTCTCATGTACTGCAGTCTCGTTTTAGAAGAGGGACGGGTGTAACCCGGATGTTCGGTTACACAACGAGGAAGTACGGTAGCTACGTGAAGAGTGATTTGCTAAACAGAAAAGTGAAATAAACAGCATAACAGTCAGTAGTTCATAAAGGACAACGGTTTCTCTGAGTAGTTAAATAACTACGACTCCATCTAAATCGGTAAGAAGTAATATTTCACACTAGGTAATAGTTGTTAGCGTTACAATGTAACGAAGATCGACTTGTATCTGCACCAGCCATTGCAGCTAACAAACGCAGTTATCTAGCTTAGTATATAGCCACATTTTGATCTCTCATCTTCATCTGTCATGAGTGAGGCAGCTAGTTAGTTAAAACGTATGCGATTCCTGTCATAAGGTTTTGTGTATCTGGTAGACTTTGTGTTGCACTGATCATCATCCCTGAACGCTAGCAAGCTAACGTTGGTAACTACCGTTAGCTCGCTACGCCGGACTCTGGATGAGGTCGGATGACATCATTAAAACAGTAAAGACTACACACAAGAAGCAGCTAACAGAGACAAATGGTATACATTAATAGCGAGAACGTTTGCCAGCCGAGGTAATTCCCCAACAGTCAAGAAGCATTTAGTGTGGAGGTATTTTTAGCTATAAATTGTAGATGTTTCTTGTTATGTTTTTTTAAGACTACCAACAACAAACTGAACAGGTGGTCAATTTAAAGATGCTTTCCGGGATTTATGGCCACACAGTTTGTAAATTTGCGCTTACGTGACAACACGGGTCCACAAAAGTTGTGTTCTATATATGCAGATAAGTGCTTCATGTTATCCAACAACTTGTGTTTGAACTTCATGAATTTCATGGCTAACCAAGGTAGGATATTGATTGTAAATAACGATTATGCAAATATAAACAAATTATTACATCCTGCATGAAACCGGACGTTTAAAATTTAGAAAACATTTTTAATAACCCTGAAGTTGGACTCCAGATTTTCCTGTAGTGTCAGTGCTTAGAAGGTTATGGCGGCCAACAAGTAAGACTACACACACCAGGACCAGTGTGGTTTGTCCAACTTCCACCTATCTATACCTGTAGGGACTTTCCAGTCAGACTAGCAAGTGTAAAGCTTTGTTAATAATAGCCTAATTTATGTGTCTTTGCACCACAACCAGCCTCACAGTTTCTGCATTTCTCTTCAATTCAACTGGTTCCTGGCTTCAAGTAGCTTGCCCCTTAATCCCTATCGTCGTGCCTGTGTATCAGGAGAACGCTACTGCTGCTCCAGACTCCCCTGCTGCACCAGTCTGCGTGGCCCAGGACAGGACCCCTTTATTCGGGAATTCCACTGCACAGCTCCATGGCGGGTCGTGGAGGGACGGCGCGATCCAACGGCCCGGCAGCAGGCAGCAAGATCTGCCAGTTCAAGCTAGTGCTGCTGGGGGAATCGGCGGTTGGCAAGTCCAGCCTGGTACTGCGCTTTGTCAAGGGCCAGTTTCAGGAGTACCAAGAGAGCACCATAGGAGGTGAGATTTATTGCGTGCCGTTAATAGGCTTTGTTAGCATATCATTTTATGGGTTTTCTATAAAGTTTCTTTGAAACGTGGGTTTACTGGCTGTCATTACAAAAAAGGCATCACAATATCATGTATGTTAAAAGAAGAACAGGCTATATTGCATGGAGGTACATTGAGCGTACTCCATTAACAGAGAAAGGCACATAAAACAGCTCTGATGTAATACATGTTTATGGTTGTCATTTCTCTTTACTGCAGAAATGAAGAAATGGGCCCTGTTAAAAAAAGAAACTTTCATCCTACTTCCCCCCCTAGTAGTTTAATGGCTATTACCAACCATGTCTTGTCAGCATTCAGGCTCAGTAAGGGCGGTAGAATGTAAAGATGTCAAAGAATTGGAATGAGACCACAGTCTCTCTGTGTTGTCATGTGACAGGAATTCTCACAGAGCCAAGGCCGCTGTTTGCAGCTTACAGACATGGGATTAGCATTTCATTCCTCAGCTCTTATCCTTTGAAGCAGCGCCACGGTGCTCGTTAGGAAGATCAACCTCCAACCTGTTTGGCAGGCTTCAGTTAAAAACCACAAATGACACCAACATTAAAATGTTTCTCCGGCTTTCCTTGCATAGCATATTACAGTACTGTGTAAAGTACTTTATTGTTGATGGTATCCATTTTGTTTATTTTCTTTAAGTAACTGTATGAAATACCCAGGATAAATTTTTTTGTGCCTGTGCACATGTTTTGTGTGTGTGTGTGTGTGTGTGTGTGTATATGTTTGTTAGTGTTAACAAATGCGCCTATTGCCTCAAGCAAATTGAGGAACCACAACCGAAAGCTTTGTCCCGACGTGCAATGGATGTCTTCTCAAGTCACAGACGGCCTAACAAACGCTCACGTTAAAGACTGTTGGAGAGTTTGACAGCGTGTGCTGTGCTCAATGCTCTGCAGGGCATTCATGGGCATGCACCCCTCTCTGTCGCCACGCCGAAGAGGGAACAGTGGCGACACTTGTGAAAACACTTGCAAATCTTTGCCTTTTTTTCTCTTGTTCAGCTGCCTTCCTCACACAGACTGTCTGCCTGGATGACACGACGGTCAAGTTTGAGATTTGGGACACAGCAGGTCAGGAACGGTACCACAGTCTTGCACCCATGTACTACAGAGGAGCACAGGCAGCCATTGTGGTCTACGACATCACCAACACAGTGCGTAAAGGGTATTTTATTTGAACTGGTGTTTCCCCCCTTATCACAGTGTAAGGGGGGTGCACAATTGTTTTGTGAGACCAATATTTAAGAATACCACTTGTGTTATAATGAAATCGTATCCTAAACATTTAATAGTGACTGAAGAATTTCAGTTGTTCTGTCATGTTAACCAGGCACAATTCTCTGCACATTGGTGTGTTTTACCAGGACACTTTTACGCGAGCAAAGAACTGGGTGAAGGAGCTGCAGCGACAAGCCAGCCCCAACATTGTCATTGCCCTTGCCGGGAACAAAGCTGATGTTGCCAACAAGAGAGCCGTCGATGTCCAGGTGAGATAAATTCAGACACAATGATTGTGTGTGTACGCTGTTGTTTGGAATGTAATCGGTTAAAATGAATTCATTAATTGATGTTTGAACATGTGAAGGGGCACTTAATCCTGGGACGATCTCGGGCACATTTGTTTCACACATAATTAGAAAGAAGGGTTTTTGTGTGCCCAACAAACCACACAAATAAGTAAATGGCATGTTGGGATCTGAAAAATAAATGTAGTAATGTTTTATTTTGCCAAGCTTCCATTTTATACATATTGTGCTATGAGTAAGTTTGTATGTAGTCACGGTTGTCCTTGATTGATAGTCCAATTAGATGTTATTGCAATGTTCCTATCAGCAGATATTTCAATACATTGTCAAATTGTTTCTCTTTCTAAAAGACTCTGTGGAGAATGTAATTCCTGCTTTCGCCTCGTCCCTCCTCCCACTCCCCTTGGCAGGTTTTCACATTTTTGTTCCAGTAGACTGACTGGATACTGCCATCAACTGGTTATTTTTACATTGCACAACACAGTTACTTGAAAGATACATTTGGAAGACATATCATGATATTAAACAATACATTTTTGAATTGGAGCTTTCGACTGACAGTTGAAACACTTTCAAATATGGATTGAAGAATGTATTTACTAACCTAGTTTTACATGGACCAGGATTAAAAATTTGCTAATTCTTTTGATTTGTGCCTTGTTTCTCACTTAACCATAGCTGTGAGGGTTAAGGATATCGTAGTTAAAGATACCGTAGGTTTAGGAGATGCAGCAACTGTTTAGACAGGTAGCTAGCAATCATTATGTCAAATGCATATCTATTGATTTTAGATATGGCTACTGCTAAAACTGCTTTTCTTCGACTTTGAAGTCCCTAATTGTGCATGATGGAGATCTTTCTTGAAGGATGTAATTATTAGGAAGTTATTCTGTGGTAGTTATGTTAAAAATGTTCAGTAGTAGAACAAAATGATTCATCGTTCATAGAACTAACACTGAGAAATACAGTGGGGCAAAAAAGTATTTAGTCAGCCACCAATTGTGCAAGTTCTCCCACTGAAAAAGATGAGAGGCTTGTAATTTTCATCATATGTACACTTCAACTATGACAGACAAAATGAGAAAAGAAAATCCAGAAAATCTCATTGTAGGATGTTTAATGATTTAATTTAATTTAAATGCAAATTAGGGTGGCAAATAAGTATTTGGTCAATAACAAAAGTTTATCTCAATACTTTGTTGTATACCCTTTGTTGGCAATGACAGAGGTCAAACGTTTTCTGTAAGTCTTCACAGGGTTGTCACACACTGTTGCTGGTATTTTGGCCCGTTCCTCCATGCAGATCTCCTCTAGAGCAGTGATGTTTTGGGGCTGTTGCTGGGCAACACAGACTTTCAACTCCCTCCAAAGATTTTCTATGGGGTTGAGATCTGGAGACTGGCTAGGCTACTCCAGCACCCTGAAATGCTTCTTACGAAGCCACTCCTTCGTTGCCCGGGCGGTGTGTTTGGGATCATAGCCATGCTAAAAGACCCAGCCACGTTTCATCTTCAATGCCCTAGCTGATCTCACAATACATGGCCCCATTCATTCTGTCCTTTACATGGATCAGCCGTCCTGGTCCCATTGCAGAAAAAAAGCCCCAAAGCATGATGTTTCCACCCCCATGCTTCACAGTAGGTATGGTGTTCTTTGGATGCTAACTCTTTGTCCTCCAAACACAACGAGTTGAGTTTTTACCAAAAAGTTCTAATTTGGTTTAATCTGACCATACGACATTCTCCCAATCTTCTTCTGGATCATCCAAATGCTCTCTAGCGAACTTCAGACGGGACTGGACATGTACTGGCTTCAGCAGGGGTATACGTCTGGCACTGCAGGATTTGAGTCCCTGGCGGCGTAGTGTGTTACTGATGGTAGGCTTTGTTACTTTGGTCCCAGCTCTCTGCAGGTCATTCACTAGGTCCCCCTGTGTGGTTCTGGGATTTTTGCTCACCGTTCTTGTGATCATTTTGACCCCACGGGGTGAGATCTTAAGTGGAGCCCCAGATCGAGGGAGATTCAGTGGTCTTGTATGTCTTCCATTTCCCAATAATTTCTCCCACAGTTGATTTCTTCACACCAAGCTGCTTACCTATTGCAGATTCAGTCTTCCCAGCCGGGTGCAGGTCTACAATTTTGTTTCTGGTGTCCTTTGACAGCTCTTTGGTCTTGGCCATGGTGGAGTTTGGAGTGTGACTGTTTGAGGTTGTGGACAGGTGTCTTTTAAACTGATAACAAGTTCAAGCAGGTGCCATTAATACAGGTAACGAGTGGAGGACAGTGGAGCCTCTTAAAGGAGAAGTTACAGGTCTGTGAGAGCTAGAAATCTTGCTTGTTTGTAGGTGACCAAATACTTATTTTCCACCATAATTTGCAAATAAATTCATTAAAAATCCTACAATGTGATTTTCTGGATTTTTTTTTTCATTGTGTCTGTCATAGGTGAAGTGTACCTGTGATGAAAATTACAGGACTCTCATCTTTTTGAGTGGGAGAACTTGCACAATTGGTGGCTGACCAAATACTGTAACTGTTGTTTTATAACATGTTTTTTGACTTCTAATGATTCTTATTGCCATCCTATCTTGATATTTCATGATTAGAGGAAGTTGATTTTACTGCAACATTTAAGTTTTTGTGACCTTTTATCACAAAAGTGTTTTTGTGACACGTTTCAGTTCTAAAATGTGTAATTAGTACATTAAAAGGGAATTTTATCATCACTCAGCTAGGTAATGTACTAATTACTAATCTAGTGCTATTCATATGGACCAACAACATCAGGTTTGCGTTTTGCGTTCTGTGTCGAAAGATATCCGACGGGGGTCTATCAAACAGGGGACAACCATAACAGACAAAGTGTAGTTGAATAGGAATGACCCAGAGTACAAATACAACAAACATTTATTTTCAGATCTGGTTTGCCATTTTATACAGAGGACAGTGTCATGTGGAGCATTCCTGCAATCCTTCCCAATTCCAGTGTCACTCAAAAGTATTTATCCCCCTTTGACAGCAATTTCAGCCATTTGTATATTTGGTTAAGTCTCTACCACCTTTGCATATTCCTCTTAAAAAATGCTCATGCTAAGTCAAGTTGGATGTTTTAAACAGCAATTTTCTCCCTATACTCTCCATTGGATTGAGCTCTGGGATTTGGGCTATTCGAAGAGATTGACGTTTTGATTTTGACTCCAGTCCCTAGATGTTTGAAGCCATTTTCCTGCTAGAAGATTAATCTTCTCCCAACTCATGCAGGTTTTCGTCCAGGATTTTGTCATTACTTTACTGCATCCGTTTTGAGATGATTTTCTTGATGTATCGTAAGCTAAATGTTGTGGTTAACTGTTCTGACATGTCTATATGGTATGAATCAAATTAAAAGGTTAAGTTGGTCTTTCACATATTTCTATTTGAGGACAGACTTTCCAACCCCGTCTTTGGGGATTACCAGACATTTGACATAGTTGTTTAAGATCGGAATTATCCCACCTGATTCAGTTACTTTGTTAATTAATTTAATCAGGGCTGGTTTAGAGCTACAACAGATTTCAGAGCCGAAATGTATCTGTGTCCAGGACGTTAGCCTCCAATAGTCTTTTAATCTCATGCAATATTGATACAATTTCCATTTGCCTACAGGAAGCCCAGGCATATGCAGATGACAACAGTCTGCTGTTCATGGAGACTTCCGCCAAGACTGCCATGAATGTTAACGAAATCTTCATGGCAATAGGTAAGGCCAACCGTCTACACTCCAAGCACTATAGGCCTACGTTAAGATGTAGATTGTTCATTGTTAAATAGGTTTCTAAATAGCTAAAATACACATTCGCCCTAACATCTTTAAAGTGGTGAAAACCGCAGGGTATTTAATTATACATTACTAAATGTCTTTACGCTTTTGCTTATCTAGCGTGTACACTAGAGAACTTCATATTGGTTTGTACTACTCCAGACAGAGAGGATTCCACTTTATATGATTATTTTACTTCTATCTACAGTGCAGAGAAAAAGTATTTGCCCTGTTTCTGGTTCTCTTTTTGCATATTTTTGAGTAAGTTATCAGAACAGAACCCTAATTAAATATAAAAGACAACATATGTGTGAACAAGACACTTGAAAAGTTGTATAATGTATTTAATGAATGTTTTAGAGATTCCCCTAGATTGTATTTTTTTGGTGGTGAGTTATAGCGACAAAGTAAAGGATTTGTTTTATATTATATCATTTTTTGGGTCTTAACTTTTTCATTTGTAGGCTATTACCTTGCAATTGCAGTTTATTCAATCTATTTATATAAAATACCTCCTCAGTTTTTTGGCCTCAATTATTGCCAGTTACTCATCGTCATCATTAGCCTATACTTATTGTTCTTAATTAAAATGCACACAGTCACTTGCATGTAATTTTTTGGATGTTTATGGACTGCAAATTCAAACTCTAAATCAGCAGTTCCAAAGTCCTCGAGTACCCCCAACAGCAAACATTTACGTTGTAGCCCCAGCCAAACACAGCAGATTCAACTTATCTAACTATTATCAGGCTCTCACTGTGTTGCATTGGGTGTTATTGTCCAAGGAACACAAATGTTCTCTTTTGGGAGTACTCGAGGAATTGACCACTGCTCTCCAAAAAATTCCTACTCACTAGAATGCCTAAGTAATTGACCTAATTACATAGTCAGTATTAATCAGCTTACCTCACACACCGTGTCCTTTTATTTCTCAAAATTATGTGAATAATAAAACAAATTGACCTGATACATATCATCAAGTTTCTTTGTATCATGTTGGTGGTCAAATAATGCATTGCATAAAGACAGACAATTATTTTCCGTGCAGTCCTGCTAGTTTCAACGTGTACCGAAAACATTGTTTTGCAATATGCTTAAATCACGCACCACACATGTCCAGGCTGCCTTTGTGTTCACAAGTACTTTTCATTCTGTTTTTAATGTCTTTTCGTTTGTTGCAGTCATAGTCAAAAGGGAAACAATAACGTCTTCGACACAACAATCAAGTTGATGCAGAGAGTGTTTTTTAGAGCTATCATCGGGCCTGAAAATTCGAGCCCCTGACCCAAGTTTTATTACCTGAAGCGTTGCCCATGCCTGGTCAAACATCACGTGGCACAATATCATGTAAATAAATAAACGCAGGATATTTCCATAGACCATGTTGCTGTTTCACGCCGCAGACAGTGCTGCAAGTGAAGTATGGCGAGAAGGGAGGAACCTTGTTTTGTATTCCCTTTTTTACACTTTGGCATGTTGTAACAAAGACTTTATTAATAGTTTAAAATAAGAACACATCGATTTCTAATAATGTGTTCAGCATTGTTTACGCTGTATAAATTGGTCTGGAAAATTGGTATTTATGAATTGGGTTTCACCAGCACATGCATAAGAGTGCTCGTTTGTTCCTGGCCTTCTTAAACTGTTATTTTTTTTTTATTATGATTACAACTGAAATTAAATAGTGTTTTTGTGAAAGGGTAGTTTTATCAGTAACACTGATTATGTTAACATTGCAGATAATGTTTTATGTAACAGAGGCCAGCAAGTGCTGTGCAATGAGTGAAAACATCACTCCCAGATGCCTTAAGAGGCGCTCTAGCGAGAGACCCTACAGTCCATGGGTTTTGGCCTCCTTGCTAGAGTGCCTGTCTCCCATTCTGAGGACACGGGTCCTCGTAGTCTGAGTTACTACCTGTTACACTTACTCAACATTGCATTAATCTGATTGACTTAACTGCTCTGCACTAAGTTATTAAAGATCAACTATTAATACATCTTACTATGAATACATCATTTAGTAATTTTTTGTTTTTTAATTATGTTTTCTGCGATTTAGCAAATATTTATTTAATGTTTCTGTTTTTCTAGCCTCAAAATTACCAATTCAAATCATGTAAAATCTTTCTGTGGCAGGCTACAATTTAGGAAATTCCAAAAGTGTTTTGAGGATGTTTTGCAGCTTCTGCTCTGTTTCAGAGAATTCTAACAAAGAATGTCAATCCATTTTTGAGCCTGCAGCACAGATAGGTCTTGCAGCCAGAGAACAATTTAAAACTCCTCTTTGGTTATTTCTTCAGATTTTTATTGACCATTCTGGCTAAATGTAGTGTCTCTTCTTTTCATCTGCCAGTAATGCACATTCCATTATCTCATGCAAGCAAACTTTACTTAAGAAATTGTTAAGCTTATTTCAATCCACCATTGTTGTATTCTCTGTTTCTTGGGTACGTGCTGGCTGACTAAAGAAAAAAGGGTCTTTTTTTTGTTAGCCAAGCTATTTGACCACAGACCACATTTCCTTACCTCACTTGTCATACAAAAGAAAATGTGCTAGAATTGCTATTGTTTTTGCATATCTTAGGCACTCTAATGTACGTGGCATTCAGTTCATCCAATAGGCATGTGTTTATTGGTGTGACTACAGGGAGGTTACACAGTAGATTTGTGCTACTCGCTCTCAGACAGGTCTGCACTGAGTTAATTGATCCTCAAAACGCCACAGCCCGGTACTAGACCGATGCACAACAGACTTGAACCCTGAAACTAAGATGAGGTAACAGGACCTAATACCAGCTGTTCATGGCAACTGCTCATGGTTCTAGATGGTAGATGGGGCCAGAATTCCTTCACAGCAATATGAGAGACTCATTTTTGTTGGCCCAATCAGTTATTGGTTATATTTCGGCAATCGGGTGAGGTTGGTATGACATAAGATCATTAAACAAATGTTTGTAAATGTTATTTTGTTACCTGGATTCCAATTTTTATTTTGCCCATCTGTGATAATCTAGTTCCAAAAATATGCCAGCGATTTAGATAATTCTGAAGCGGGCAAATAAATACTTTACAAGTTTTTAAAGAGCTAATAAATTCATAACAACCAGACCTCAAATGTGAATGTAACAGAGTTTCACCACTCCTGATTTCGACTTTGAAATGCCTCTAATTGATGTTTTTTGGATGACTAATTTCTGCCTCTCTGATTATTGCATAAGTGTTACTTGTGTACTTTTCTCTCTTTCCCTTTAGCCAAGAAGCTCCCTAAGAATGAGGCGCAGGGCAAAGATGTGGATGGGGGCCGGACCAGGCCAGTGGTGGACCTTCAGGATCCCAACCCCCAGGGCCGCAGCGGCCAATGCTGTGGTGGGAGCAATTAGCCGATAGCCAATGAACTGTCTGAGTGAGCCTAGAACACAAATATCATCAAGACGACAACCAATCATGGCCTAGAGAGGAACGACGCGTGAAACGTTCTCATTGAACGCACTTATACTGAGATCGTCAGCCGAGCTTACCTGCCCTCCTATCACACCTCAAATTTAAAGGAGCCTGTTTTTAAAATCATAAGCTAGAGAGGGTCAATGCTGCTCTCTCGCATTCTTTCACTTTAATCTATCCACCTACTAAATTTCCCTTTCAGTATTTTTCCTATCTCACTTCATTTGAATACTAACTGGATTGTCTTAATGCTCTTCTTAAAGGATGGAAAGGGTTTATTGATCATACTTTCCCCTAATAGCCTGTATGTTTCGGGGACAGGTCTATAAAGCATTCCTTAAGTCAACCTTTCTGCTATCCAATCGTTATCTTCCTTCCTTGTAGAACTTCCTCATCTGGAAAGAGGGAAAGATTTGTCAGGAGGACAATATGTGGTTCTCCATTGTTTCTCTGGATCTTTCCATTTTGTAAATGATAAGCCTTTATTGTTATTACACCGTTCTTCTAGCACAAGTGGGGATTGGTTATATAGGACACGCCTAATGTGGTTTCTGACAAATTCAGCTGTAACGATAATGCAACGTGCATTTTAACACCTGGTGCACCAATAATTTTTAGCATCTTGTTTATGAGTCTGTAAGATAAATGTAAGAGAAAATCTAAAATCTGAAAACAATAAAAAAAGTTGGCAAGGTTTTCTTGGCCAAAATGTAAACCATCAGTGTTTAACTGAATTGCATCAAAGTCATTTGTAACTTATTATTGATCCCCTCAGGTGAAAGATGCCTGCAAATGTCAGCAACACTAACATTTGTCTGTCTCTTTCCTGTGACTCTAGTTTTTTTTTTTTTAATTCAAACTGCTTCATTGCCAGTAGGACAAATGTTGCGTAAATAATGCCAAAGCATCAATGTATACCGTATATATTGTAATAAAGTAAAGCAACACATACGAAATAAGGTAATAATATAATAAATATATATATATATATATATAACTTTTTTTTAAAATCATAGTGGAAATAACAACAGAATGATTGCTGTGAATACTAATGAAAATCCTCCCTGACTGTTTCCACTGCCTGTTTTCTCTGACTCTGTGTTGCCTCTGATGTTGTCTATGTCCTCTGACTAAGTATCCTTTGACTCTTTCTTTTGACTTTCTCCGTTTTTTTCTGACTGTTTTCTGTGACTGTTTCCACTGATGTGGTCTGTGTCTTCTAACTGACATGCTCTATAAGGGTACACTTTAACTTTTCAGACCAGTAGATGGCACCAGTAAGCCTCAATTAGTTGTACAAATGTTATCAGTCTATTACAAGTGCCTTTTTTATCTGTTTTTCTCCGTTCTGTTAATGGACATTTTGAACTGGCACTGAACTAGACGGATCAATACGATGTAGTACATGGAGAACAAAGCCTTCGGCCAAGATAACTTCAGTGAGATTGCTGCACATTTCTAGAAGCCCTCTAATTCTTTAGTTCTCACCAAAGATTATAGATGCGATTCAGATCTGGACGCTTCACTCACCTTTCTAGAGCAGTACAGCGTCTCCTAAACATTCTTGGCTGCTTTTTGTTGTTAGGAGATTGCCTGCTGGAAGAAGGACCACCTTCATTTAACTGTAAGGAGCTTGTAAATATGCTGACACCATGATGTCTCTCACGTTTCAGGTTACCAATATCAGAACCAGTGGTCTGTTTCCAAAAATATTAACAGCATTCTTTATTAATATTTGCCTTTCACCATATACTTAATTTGAATGTCGGTGAACGCAGCTTATCTTATTGCCAATATTCTCCACCATGTAGGATGGATAGAACTACCGATAAACAATAGGTAACGTACGTTAATGCTGAGGGGTGTATTTAAGGATTCTGGTACCAGAGACATTGTAAGTTTGCAAGACCAATATTGGCTGGGTAGTACAATTTGCATCCCTGTGCTGTTCCAGTTGAAGGTCAAAAGTTTTCCAGAGAAACAACAACCCTAAATATACATAAAAACAGGGTTTGAATCAAATTCAGTTTCTCGGGTGAGTAAACATTATGAGTGGAAGGCACCACGTCAAACACTGAATCGATGCTTCTGAAAAGTTGTCCAGGTTGCCAGGTGTAAGGTTTTACTTATTGATGTCAGACAGTTGCAGACAAGATTTTAATAGGTTACCCCTATCAGAAATGTATATATAATTCATGATTAATTCAGTTGGTATAGTCTTCCTGCTTAGCCAAGTAGTAATAATTCTGAAATGCTTGTGAGGGGATGGTAATCTGTTAGTGTTTTAATAATGCATAAACACCTTATTAAAACAAATCTTAGTCATGGGGTAAAACATATTGCTCTATTTATAGAAAGAGGGTATTTGCATCATGTCAGAACTTTTTTCGGCCAAAGTATAGTTGTTATTACTACACAAACATGTTTACTTGAATGCTTTTGGTATGTCATAAAATAAAGCAAGGGTTAGGGATAGTCTAAATCTGAGTCTTATCGAACATGGAAAGAGCTGAAACTTGCAGTCTGGAGATGGCACCCATCAAACTTGATGGAGCAGTTTGCTCAGGAAGAGTGGGCCAAACTACCTGTTAACTGGTACAGAAGTCTCATGCCATTTTCATTTGTTTTGTTATTTGCAATATTATGTTGAATATTATAGTCTGATTTCTATTAAATATAGAATAAACAATTGTGGATGCCAATCACTTTTGGAAGTTAAGTTATTTCAGAGACAATTGTGTATTCTTAAGTTCTTTTATGGACACGAGGCAGGCATGCACGCACACAAACACACAGATGCTCTGCCAAAATACAAAGCAGCTATTGTGCCACAGTTAATGAGTTGTCATTTAGTGTGCTGTCAATCGAGGCACATTTGGTCAGAAAAATAATGCATATTATACTCCAGGAGTTACAATGGGACAGCTTACTGACTGTGCTTGGAATATAGATTTGCAAATAGTGTGGTTATTGTGTCCAGAAAATAAATGTAGGCTACTTACAATATAGGCAATACATTTCAGCTTTAATTATATTTTTTCCCCTTAGAGTATATGACATGAAAAATGTATGGTTTTCTCAAAACTAGTTTGAGGGGGTATTCATAACAACTAGGTTTTTTGAAGACAAACTTAACAGGTTATTTCTATTCGTAAAACATGATATATGTAGAGGGAGAACCTTTTTTGGTATTGGTCTACTCCTGTGTTTGGTATGAGTACAGTATTAGTCAAACATTTGGACATTCACACAGTTTACCCAACATTTACATACACTGCTCAAAATTATAAAAGGAATACGTAATCTTCACAGTACTACACCATGTCAATTTATTTTCACGGATATCAATCTGTCCAGTTAGGAAGCATACGTGATTATGAATCAGTGTCTCTTGTATTGGTGCAAAAAAAGTGAAAACGTTGCACTGGAGGGGAAACAGCAAGACAGCCCCCCAAAAGGAATAGTTTTGCAGATGGTTGCCACAGAAAAGTGCTCTCTCCTTATCCTTCTTTACTGATTCTTCTCTAGTTTTGCATTTTGATAGTGTCCTTGTCACTGTTGGTAGCATGAGGTGGCACCTGCACCCCATTCAGACTGAAAAGGTTGTCCAACTTTTCCAGGATGGCACATCCATACATGTCGTTGCAGGAAGATTTGCTGTGTACAGTCTCAGAAGCATGGAGGAGTTAACAAGAGAAGGGCCATTACACAAGGGCATGAACTCAGCAGCAGGACTGGTATCTGTACAGGACTGGTACACTGAGCACATGTAACAAACGTGAAAGAATCTGGAGACGCCTTGGTGAACGTTCTGCTGCCTGCAACTTCATCCATGGGTCAGTGTTGTTCTGGGGAGGCCCTCCTGTTCCCCAGAACGAAATCCAATTAAGAACCACTGGGGCGTTATGTATCGTTGCATCCTACGTTGCCAATTAGCACCGCAGACTGTCCAGGAGCTCCCTGATGCCCTGATCCAGGTCTGGGAGGACATCTACCAGAACCGTATGCATAGAGGCATGTGGGGGCAATACACACTACTGAGTCATATTATGAGTTGTCTTCACGCAAGTTGGAAGAGTAAGGGATTTCAATTATTTACTTTGGTTTTCAGTTTGAATCCAGCACTCAGTGGGTTGGTGATTTTAGTTCCAATAGACATTGTTGTCAGTTTATTATCAATGAATTGCACAATGTACAGTAAAGATTTTGATCTTTAATATGTTATATGTTCCCTTAATATGTTATATGTTCCCTTAATTTATCAGAATATATGATTGTCTGGTTTTACTTCCCATTGGAATGGGTTAGGGTAAACATAAAATGTTTGTTTTCTATAAAATACTGTCAACAACATACTGACCAAATCCTCAGAGTAAGGAAACATTGTCAGAGCAGAAGGAAGCTTGTACGTGGCTAGATTCATGGGTTCTTCACAAAGATAAAGCCTTGCTGGACCCCCAAATCCTCACTGATCCTCCTACAAATTTCTCAGTGTGTGCAAGACATTGTGGCTTGTAGGCCTGTCCAGGTTCCATCTAACCATTAGACGACAGGTGTAAGGCATAGCTGAAACATTGACTCATGACCTTACTCCAGTTCTCTACAGTCCAATCCTTATGGCCTTCTGCAAACCTCAGCTTGGTTCTTTTTTGCTTTGAAATTGATAAAGGGCTTTTCTTTTTAGCTTTGCATGACTTCAGCCCTGCCCCTAGGAGCCTGTTTCGAACTGGCCTTACCATGCACTTCCCCCCAGCTGCTGTTTTACATTCTTTTTGTAGGTAACTTGATGTCATCCTATGATTGTTGAGTGACATTCAAATGAGTTGTTCATCATTCTGGTGAGTGGGGAGTTGTTTTCCCCCTTTGTTGGTCTGTAGCTTCGTTGTTCTCAATGTTTGCTGCATATACTTATGAACCGCTGTCTTTGAAATTTCATTGATGGAAGCAACCCATTTATATACTTACACATTTGTGAGAATACCTTCCCTTGTGTATGATAGAGCCCAAGTCTCATCCACCATGTCTCATGCAGACAACCTACTGCATCAGCCTTGTAATTGTGCACATTATCAGTCATGAGCATCACCAATGTTTATGCAAAATGTTTGGCAGCCACTAAGACCAATTTATTTTCTGATACATTTCTGCATTCACTTGTTTTCAAAGCACAAGCAGGGGTTAATAAGGCCAGCTGTAAATATAGCATTCCAACTTTAATTATTCCGGATAATATCATATTTGGCTATTGATTCTAGTTTTAATGGTTATGATGTTCGTTAATTAATAAGAGTGATTTGTGAATATTTTACCTAGTGTTAATTAAGCTTTATGTCATAGAAATGTGCCCCAGGGTCATTGACTTCAGAAGGTACACATGTCCCTATGTATTGTAATTCCAGGTGAACTTTGAAGATGCGCCTGATGGCATCAGCATGCATTGTGCACAATTCAAAGGCTGTTACTGTAGCAACCAGGTAATTTGGGATGTAATTGGAGGTTCAGCCAGGTTGTGATCTAGATATGCCTTAGCCAAAATATGATAGAGTGGGAACATGATGGCTCCTAATGAAAGCACTCAAGATAATGACTGTGTGCAAGATGGATATGCCTCTTTCATGCAAGAAGTCAGGCTTTTGATTGAACTGGAATCCAGTAGACTAAAATGAGACTACACAATTGTGGCCTCAAACGGTTAAAATCTGAAAAAAATAATTCTATCCACTTAAGTATTACTTTGTTTGAAGTTGATTAAAATCAACGAAAAATTAAATACTCATCAAATTAAACACATATCCTAAAAGAGATGTATGTGCCTGCAACATATTTTTATGTAACTTTGTTCCACAATAAGCCTGGAGAAAAAGAAATAAGACCACAGAATTGTCTGAGGAGACAAGATTGTAGCCAAGCATGGACATTGTCAAGGCTAAAAGTCCACCTCCAGAGACATGGATTTTCCTGTTTCAACTGTATGTAATACTGTCCTAATACTGTCCTGTACTCCGTGTTTGTGCTTTGACTGCGTGGCCACACGCGCACCCACAGCTCCAACGGTATACTTAAGATTGCGAACGACACCACCATCAAGGGTCTCATCTACAACAATGTGACTGTGTAATAAGAGGACTTAGGGGACCTGGCTAAATGGTGCCAGGACAATAACCTCTCTCTCTCTCAACATCTGCAAGATAAAGGAAATGATTGTGGACTTCAGGAAGCGGCAGAGGCGGGGATCACTCCACCATACACATCAATGAAGCGGAAGTGGAGAGTCCTCTATGTGTTCATCAAAGATGACCTCATCTGGTCCGTGGAGGCAGTAATAACGTCCACAAAACATCTATACTTCCTGAAGAGACTCGAAAGGTTTGACTTGTCTGCAAAAACTCTAAAAAAAACTGAGAACATTCTCTGAGGCTGCATAACTGCCTGGTATTGCAGCTGCTCTGCAGCTGATTGCAAGGCCCTCTAGAGAGCGGTGAATTAAGCCGAGCGCATCTTCTCCCTTCCATGCAAGGCATCTACCACACACAATGCCTTAGGAAAGCACGGAACATCATAAAAGACTACAGCCTCTCTATGGTCTGTTCACACTGCTGCTGTCTGCTAGACATTACCGGAGCATCAGGGCACACACTTCAGGGCACAATTTTCTTTTTTTTTCACCCAGGCCACTAGGCTTCTCGAATAGCAACCTTGATCGATGATCATATGGATCGCATGAACACTTCAAATGCTCTGATGACGTTATATGCGCATTCAATTTACATTAGCATATTTGAATATACCGTTCATAGGCACTATTACATATATATGTAATCTTTATTTCATATTGTCTACACTCTTTGGAATTGCTGTATTTTCCTTCCTATTTTTTTTCTTATATTTTACTTACTGGGTAGATGTCTTGTGCCATGTCATAACATTTTCACTGCTCAGAATGACATTGTTATTCTGTACATTAGACTATAAAGACATTGACCTTGCTGAATCCAAATTAGAGCATTTTGGTAAAGCAGGACATCTTTATGTTTACGGAAAACAAAATCAAACACCTTGAGGTTGAAAGTGTCAATAATGTTTTGTGGTTGCTTTGCTGCTTCTGGTACTAGATACCTTGAATCTGTGTGCATGGCATCATGAACTCAGGAAAATAGCACATCTTTTTGGAGCGGAAGTGTCAGAAAGCCGGGTCAAATGGTTTTCCAGCAGAACAGTGACCCCGAAAAAAATCTAAATGCCCCCAGGAATGGTTCATGACAATATGCTGGTCTGTTGTAAAGTGCAGGCATTGACTCAAAATCCTTTTTAAAACCCCAAAATAGTTCTGAAAACAGCAGGGAGAAGTGAAGCAGTTTGAACAATATGACTGGGCCAAACTGGCAGAAGTGCAGGATGTTACGAACCTGGCTGGCTGGTGTCTGGCAGGCAGGCCCAAATGCGCGACATGGTGTCACAAGAACAAAAACGCAAACAGGAATAAGCAGGATGACAGGAGAAAAGGATACATAGGAGGAATGCACAGGGGAGACTAGAAAAAGGCCAGAAGATGAGGCTGGGGCAAGGAAGGTTCTAGAAGCAGGTCAAGCTAAAACATGTAAGAAATACGGCAGAGGAGCCCAAAAACACGACTAATAGCTGCGTTGAACTGGTAAGGTGTGAGGGGAAAAACCAGAGTAGAATTAACAGGGTGCTGACAAGAGAATAGGTGACAAGTGTGCGCAATGGGTAGGTGGGTGATACTATGGGGAATGGCTCCTTTTAGAACTAGAACTCATGGCTACCGTTATTGTTTTCCTCATTGAAGTCATTGGTATAATGAATTCCACGAAATAACAGGCTATGTTATGCAGTAACTTAGATCCTTTTGTCAGGAGGTTGGAATGTGCATCATCTAGTTTCAGGGTGTGATTCTTATTTTTTGCTCTATTCACGTTGAGGGATTCCAGATTATGATTGACCTTTGGTGTAGGAAAGGTTTCCTGGAAATAGGAACCTAATGACCAACATTCTATTCTCGCTAACACATTCAACATCTCGGACGCTGCTGGCACAAACTTGTGTGAATGATGTGTTTGTGAACAAAATCTGGCATTTAATAAATCAAATTGATTGGTCCAAGGGGCATCATTTGGTATTATCTGTGCGGGAATACATGGCCATGAAGGTGACTGTTTGTACGGTGCCCATCTGTGAGTATTGGGAATGTGAAAATGTTTTGTTTTTGTCTCTATACTTCAATGCTTTTGATTTTCAAAAAAAAAAAAAAATACCATGAGGTTAAAGTATAGATTCTCAGCTTTCATTTAAATATGTTTGTATACATATTGGTTTTACCGTTTACAAATGATGACACTTAATATTTGCTATTAATGGCCATCCTATTTCAGGGCACCAAAAGTAATTGGGAAATTGTCTTGACAGATATGTCTAATTAGTTGCTGGGTTCCACTGCACCATGTGCATGTATGAGAACGGTCAATGTCTGGTCTTGATTCTAGTGTGGTAGTCTTGATTCTATAAGTTGCCTTAAAGAAGCACTTCTAAAATCCTGCCTCAGGATCAACAGAACAACATTTCGCCTCTTCATCTTCCCTTACCGAACAAGATTCAGAATAGTATCACTTAGTTCTTGATGGTTCAGGTTGGGATGGATAGGACTGCAACTGTATTAAGCAATTATATGGAGAATAAAGTAATGCAAACTGAAAAAGGGCCCGGTGAGAAGATTTGAATAGAGATGATCTCAGACACTGAGATCATTTTTAAAGAAAAAACATTATTTGAAGCATTAACTTCATACATTACCTGAAAATGTCTAAAGGTTTTGTATGTGTTCATGCTAGTATTAAAGTAAAAAACACCATATTGCCATTTTCACAGATGGAAATAGAGAAATTACCCGGTGAAGGAACATTGAAATAGCACTCTTATACTAATAATAATCATAATAATAATCACCATTTAATAATAATCACCATAAAATCACAGTCAAGTAAATGCAACCAAATAGTAAACATAAGTCTCTAGTTTGGACATCAATTAAATCTGTACATTTGGTGCCCCATAATGGAATAGAATGCTTTGAATTATGAAACCAGTATTCATGAAAACCTTCCACTAGGGGGCAAGAATATATACTGTAATATCATAGTAATGGTTAGATATCAGTTACACATTTTGTGGAATATATTGCAAGGGGAAACAATTACTAACCTACCCCAAAATTACAGAAAGTATTTTAATTCTAATGTATGTGAATGTCTGTAGTTGTAAGTGATTTTTATGTCTGCATGATTAATTATGCAGACATAAAATCATTGCTGGCAGTGGCATGTTTGTCTTGTTTGTTGTTGTTCTCTTGACTGGTAGCTTTAAATGTGCAGTGTTTTGCACACCCCCCGCTCTGTTTGTGTGTGTGTGTCTTTACGTGAGTGTTTATGTGTTAGGGTCCTACACTCAGCTTTTATTTTTAGGGTGACTTGACGTTGGTCAAGCAGGGTGCCAAAGGACTTCCAGGGGAAGGACATAGCTCAAACTCCAAGTATGTTTCCAGAGCACATCCATCACTGTCCAGCTGACAGCTGTCTCACACACACACACACACACACACCACATTGAGCGCTAGATAGAGCTAACACAAGCATGTGCCTGTGGCAGCATGCTCTCAAAGTCACCCCCAGGCATCCGCTTTTGAATGCAGCCCAACAATTTTAATGAGGGTGGGGGTTGAGGAGCAATAGGTCTACGAGGCAGAGAAGTGCTTTAGGTAGTCAGGATTTGAAGTATCTGGTTGATACAGTGTGATCAACATCCCCTCCCCCGTCCACCTCAGAACATAATATGTTTTCAGAAAGTGACAGTTAGTGGTTGGGGTTAATTATAAAAGTTAACATTGACATACAATGAACTGATAGCTTCGCTGGTGATAATGTATGAAACGGCTACGGATCCGACTTCTGCTGACGGCAGCTAAAGGTTCTCAAACGTCTGCGCATGTGCATGTCCTTCAAACCCACTCTAGTAATTTGGCTGCATAGAAAACAGGCCGCTCTGGCAAATAGTGCTTGTTTGAAGATAATGCAAAACTTAATCATACAAAGACCACAAAAATTCTAGAATGCTAAATAATAAGTAATATAACGTTACTGTATGAGTAATCTGACATAAAGATCCAATTAAATAAATATGTTTCCTTGTAGTATTTTGGCTAAGCATATGCCAAACCCTTTTCCTTATCTGTCCCTTGAGTTCTTCTAATGTGCCACATCATTTCTTTTAACCTACAATGTCAGTTTTCCTAACCTGACTATAGTGTTTTCTTGAACTGCCACTTTAGTTCTCCTAACCTGCCATGTTAATTCTAGTTACCTGTCAAGTAAATTATTCTAACATTCCCCATTCATTTATTTTACCTGACTTGGTAATGATACTAACTTGTCAAATCTTTATCTGCCTTACCAGCATAATGCACACCTTCTGAGACATTCAATGTAGGCAACTTACCAATAACGTTTGCAACTCTCTTGAAATATGTTTTTTCTTAGTTGTTTCTTATTTTTTTGATAATACCATGTTGATAGGTTCAAAATAATTATGTTAGAGATGGTTGTTGTATTCCCAATAAACTTAGATGGTTTGTTAACATAAGGCAGATTTTGTCTTTTTGTCAAGCTTTCTTCCCTTTAATGTCTGCTAGTCTAAATCAATCTAAATTAGATGCCCCATGACAAATGTCAGATTTGAACCAGGGATGTGATCTGTTTTTTATTCTTAATCTCTTATATATTGCGAACTTGTCTGCAATTTAAATAAAAACACTATTAAAATACTCTAGAGCAGGAATAAACATAAAGTTCTTATAAGAAGGCTTGTTCATGAAAATGTTTAAGTATTATTTTTGTTCTCATTTCTCGAATGCATACAGGATGGCAGTGAAGGAAAAAAGTATTTGATCCCCTGCTGATTTTGTACGTTTGCCCACTGACAAAGAAAGGATCAATCTATAATTTTATTTGAACAGTGAGAGACAGAATAACAGAAATATCCAGAAAAAACGCATTTCAAATACAGTGGGGCAAAAAAGTATTTAGTCAGCCAGCAATTGTGCTGTCAAAAATCACATTGTAGGATTTTTTATGAATTTATTTGCTAATTATGGTGGAAAATAAGTATTAGGTCACCTACAAACAAGCAAGATTTCTGGCTCTCACAGACGGTAACTTCTCCTTTAAGAGGCTCCGCTGTCCTCCACTCGTTACCTGTATTAATGGCTCCTGTTTGAACTTGTTATCAGTATAAAAGACACCTGTCCACAACCTCAAACAGTCACACTCCAAACACCACTATGGCCAAGACCAAAGAGCTGTCAAAGGACACCAGAAACACAATTGTAGACCTGCACCAGGCTGGGAAGACTGAATCTGCAATAGGTAAGCAGCTTGGTGTGAAGAAATCAACTGTGGGAGCAATTATTAGGAAATGGAAAACATACAAGACCACTGATAATCTCCCTTGATCTGGAGCTCCACGCAAGATCTCACCCCGTGGGGTCAAAATGATCATGTATCGTGAGATTTTGAGTGAAAACCTCCTTCCATCTGCTAGGGCATTGAAGATGAAACGTGGCGGGGTCTTTCAGCATGACAATGATCCCAAACACACCGCCCGGGCAACGAAGAAGTGGCTTTGTAAGAAGCATTTCAGGGTCCTGGAGTGGCCTAGCCAGTCTCCAGATCTCAACCCCATAGAAAATCTTTGGAGGGAGTTGAAAGTCTGTGTTGCCCAGCAACAGCCCCAAAACATCACTAATGTTTAATTAAAAGCCTCTCTCATCTTCTTCAGTGGGAGAACTTGCACAATTGGTGGCTGACTAAATACTTTTTTGCCCCACTGTAAGTTACAAATTGAATTGCATTTTACTTAGTGAAATAAGTATTTCCCCCCTCATTGGATTTTTGTTGTTGTTAGTGTCTCTCACTGTTCAAATAAACCTACTATTACAATTATAGACTAATAGACTATTTCTTTGTCAGTGGGCAAACGTACAAAATCAGCAGGGGGTAAAATAGTTTTTTCACCCACTGTATATCTAATGGAAATACACCATTCATCCTATATTAGTTTAAGACATCTGTCAATATGAAATTAATATTTGTAGATTATACTTCGTAATTATCGGAATCGTTTCTTTCGTATTTCAGGTTAAAATCATCCAGGGTCATTAAAAAGGTTGTGTTTACTTGTGTAAGCGATGTATAATTTAGAAGTATTTACCGTTTAAATAGCTCCCATAGTCTCCATTTAACTAGCTGGTGTTGCCAGCAAGATAGCATAACCTACTAATGTAGTCTGCTAAGCTATGTCGCTTAGCTATGATTTGGAAAGTCTTAATTTATAGTACGAGTATGATGTCATTTATCATAAGTTGTACCCCAGCTAGTCATGAACATATCTAGTAAAGAACTTAGGTTCTGGACCTCCGCCCAAGCAAGGTCTCAGATTCAGTGGTGCCAGATGGAGAGGTTTCCAGCCCAAATTGACTACTTTTAATGACTGTGTGGGCAAAAATGGGCTAGGGTGGGTTAAATCTTCCAAACAGATTACTAAAAAACATAGCGTTTGTGCTGGTTTCTAGTGTAGCATGGCCTGACATAAGGCCTTGTGCAAAAATACTGTTTTAATGCATTGTCATATGGTAAATTGTAAATACACTTATCTTATACTCATCACATTTCATGTTTGCTTTACAACAGAATGATTTACACAGTGTGACAAGGCTAATTTTATCCATGACAAGACATAAGTTCAGATGTGCATTGTGATCCTTAAGATAGACATGCTGCATGGAAATGAGGTACAGCAATGTAGTCAGAACTGCAATAATGTCTCTTTCAAATATAAAATATTTATTTTTCATAACTGGCCAGACATTCATTATCAATTAAATTGGTAACTGGTGTAAAATGCCAAGCTAGTTTGCTGTGCATGCTAGTAGAATTTAAATAAGTGAAGTCACCTGCATTGTACCCTCAGCATGTTAAGCCTGCTACATTTGGTTTCTCACAATGCACCCCAGAAGTCATTATTTTCCTTGGTCCTTGGCTTTACTGAGATGCCCATCTTCAAACACAAAAATTCACATTAGTACCAATGTATACTTTTTGGAGCAATATGAGGAATGGTAACATTGCTGCTTTAACAGACTGTATCTAACCGACTCCTTAGTGACCTCAAGCCATTTCATGCATTTAGTTTATTCCATATCACACTTGATATGACTGGTCTGCTAAACACCAAGTCCTTCATTAGTGAAGCAGGTGTGGCTTTTTTGGGCAGAAACAAAATGTCAGGGGTTCCCTGTGGAGAGGGTTGAAGACAGTCCTATGACACAAATACAAATTGAAAATGTAAGTAATATTAGTAAATTATAATAGGAAGATGGACCAAACTACATGTGAATCTAAAAAACATGCTTTTTTTCCATAAATGCAATGCAAATAAAAACCAAGTGGGCATAGGCGTGTATATAAAACATTATTTTTAAAATTTTTAAGAGTAAGAGATTTGTATTCGAAATATAACAGAAACTCAAAAACAGAAATGTGCGCTGAGTTAAAGTTCTCTCTTTTTCTGAGAATTGATAAAATGATTTCTTGCGTGAACACGTCGTGTTGCGCGCACTGATACAGCATGTTCATGTTCGCGCGCTCATGAGACAGAGCGAGGCACTACAACCCGCAACCGCCAGTAAAATGTTGAGTATACACGAACGCGGAGATATTGTGAAACTGTCCAAAGCAGGTAAGATAATCTAATTGTTTCATACTAAGAAATGAAAGACTTACAGTTGTCTTATTTTTGCTTGGAAGATGTATCACGTCTGTTCATATATCGACAAGTAGAATAGGCTGTGGCAGATAATATTAATGTTAATCGACTTTTACAGGAGTATTGGCAGGTTTATGATAATGTAGACTAGTGTGCATTTTTCTAATGTCTTTTTTTAATATAGTTTTTCAATTGTACAAAAATGTAGGAGATGGGAATTGTGGAAATGGCAATTTGCAAAATGGAACAGTTAAGCCTTTCAGTGGAAATATTTTCATGTGTCCCATTTACACACTTTACCTACGTGTCTATAATGTCTGTATATGTATTTGCTATTTACACAGTCACGTTGGAGGTGTTTTATACAAGGAGGCTACATAGTTACATAACTAGCAGCATTAGGATTTGCAAATAAATCCTAAATGCAAATAAATCCTAATGAGGTGCCCCCAGACCACCTTTAAAGATGACTTCACAGAGGCTGCTACTAGAGAAGGCACACATAACCATTTAGATTACATTTTCCCCAAAACATGTGTCCCTTCCTCTTACTTTTTTCCTTTACAGAGAAGTGTTGAAATATGGACATTACAAACTCCGCCTCAGACACCCTCTATTCATGATACCTCTGATAATGTGAAACATACAGCATGTTTGAAAAAAGTTAAGACAACATTGAAGGAGATTTAGGGCAACTCAACAAAAACTACAAACCATATCAACCAAAATGAAGATGCAAATGTTTGTGTTTTTACTATTTAGTTAAACATTTTTACAAGTGTATTACTTGTGTATGATACGCATACAAAACAAAAGGGACGTATGTAATGGGCTAAGCACATGCTCTTTGCTGTTATATAGACAGTGCTGTCCATTAGCTTTTTTCTCGTCTGTGGAAACATCAAGCTAGTGACAAATTATCAAACATCTGTACCAGCTAATAGATGTTCACAAAGAGGCAGAATTCTCTTCCACTTCCTTTAATTTCATGCCTTGCTGTGCTTGGTAGTTGTAGTTCGCTTGTTCATTTTTAAAGGACTGATAATATAACCTTTTCTGTGTTTACAAACACTGCTTCAAGAGGGTGATGAGTGTGTCATGGTTGGAGAAACACCACCAGCAATGTAACCGGTAGTTACTGACATAACTAGCAACTTAATTATTTAACATATACCTTCTTTTTAATGGATATGTCATAGTGATTCAGCAAACGCTATGCAGCAGCATACTTTCTCTAAGCAGTGGGACAATTGATCATAAAAAAGCAAATCATCTGATTAATTCAAACTAGCAAGGTGTCAAGTCAACATCCCTTAGGCTGTTTTTGTTGATGATGGTCATATTTGGACGCAGCCGTAGCAAGGTTAGGTATATGTTATGTTTCACTTTGAGGCAACAAGGCTCAGTATAGTTGACTGGCTTTATTTCAATGGAATTGACTTAACATATAAGAGTATTCAAAATATCTTTTTTTCTGGTCATTATCTACAGGCTAGTTTTCTTGGGCCCACATTCTTTAACAATTAAGATGTGCGATGCCAATGAGAAGTTGGACTGGATCACATCTATGTAGGCTAACAGAAGAAATGTCTATATTCTTTTATTTTTTGTCCTCTTCTTAACCCTTTAGGTTTGTTGAACGGGCGTCTTAGGAGAACTACAGCATTGTTCAATGCTTTTCTCAAAACCACTCTTGCACTCCCATTGATAACACCCTCCTATTACCCAGCAGGGCTTTGTCTGATAGCACCCTCCGATAACCCAGCGGGGCTTCCGTATCGAAATCAGATGAAACCATTCCTGCCACGGTGTGCGTCCTTTGCTATTTGTGGAAGAGTTCTTCCAGCAGCAGCCCGAGCAATCGTTCTCACCGGGGCATCTCTCATTATGTTCTTCCTCTGCCAGCGCCGCCCCCGCCACCAGTCACTCTCTCGGGGGATGCCATTATTTTAACCCTCCATTTGATTGCCAGATTGAAAGTGGTTTTCACACCGCTGTTACCCCAGCATACTGCATGTGTCTCTCTGTGGGGCTTTAGGTGTGAAGGCAACTGGGTCAGCACGCCACTCTCTTGTTCCATGCTGGATTGGAGAGGGACAGGCCCAGTGTTTGTTCTGCTATCCTCCATGACTCTGCCTTTATTCCACAGCATGCCTTCTCCTGCTGTCTCTGATAGGGCTGTGTGGCTGCAGACACCTGAGTGAAAGACCACCCCCTAATATTTTCACACACACACATACACACACACGTAACATTTTAATCTTTCTTTCACACTCTCTCACTGCCTATCTCTATGGTACCTCAAACTAAGCCTGTTCTCTCAGGCTGGACTGAGCTCAATGCCTTGGCATTTCATTGCTATCGTCCGTCTCAGTGGAAACCGTCAGCTGTGAAATTGAGAATAATCATGTGAAACGGAGCTGGTGTGGAGCTGCTGCAGCTGGAGTCTTCACTATGATTTTACTCATGGCATCACTGATGATGGACTCAGGAACAAGCTCAACAATCCAAATTAATGTTTCCCTTGAATGTCTTTTAGCCAATCCCGATGTTTCTGTCATATATATATATACATTATTGCATTCATGTGATTTTAAAAAGCCAATTTGTTTGGCTCGTAATACATTTGGTCATCAAATCACTGAGTCTACAAAAAGCCTGGGTTCACACAGCTTCCTGATGATGAAAATGGCTTAGTGTCATGCCCTGGCTGCGAGCCCCTGGCCATTTCAGGGCCAGACTTTTTGTGAGGCCTCTAGCCCTCTTCATGCCATTGTGGGCTCCCCAGTCAGAGCAGCTGCATTCAGTTGACTCTGATTGGGGAGCCTACTTAGGTTCAGTTTTCACCACACCCGGTGTGGTTTATTGTTTGTGAATGTCTCAACAGCTCACGGTTTGTCTCTGTTTAATTCATTTTCAAGCGAATGCGCTACATGTTATTTGTATTTCGTTTATATGTTTGTTTCAAGCCTTTCATTTTGACGTTTACAGTT
>JACXGK010001054.1:54373-79566 GCA_016801125.1 Novumbra hubbsi | reverse complement strand
TATACACAGGGCCACACGGGAAGAGACCTTGGTCTCAGTCTAGGTGGCTTGTTGAAATAAAATTAGACTAACCTAACATTGCATGTGTACAAATGGTGGAAACTATAGATTCTCAAGTTGATTTAGTGTTGCTATAACCACTACCCAGCATAGCCGCCCCCTGATGGGGTAAACTGCCCACCACAACCCATTATCACTGGCTTTAACGCAGCAAAACCTTTATGAGAATGAACAGCCATGTTCATGTTGTCCTCAAATAGACATGAATAGGCTTTAAGACAAATTCACTCATTTTAAAATCTCTCCATTCAATTTCACTGTATTAAAATAATTCAAAATGATTGTGTTACTGGTCATTTTCATTTGTCACCTTATTGATTGCTTTTAGACTTGGGAAAGTATGAGGATCAATTCAAGTTGTCAGACTGCCATAATATCAAGTATAAAAGACCAGAATAAGACGCTCACGTGAACAATGAATACTTCAATGATCATGGTCATCACTGTTTTAATAATACAGTATTGTAGAATATGATATTTATTCACAAGTCTGTAGTAAACACAAACATCTGTCCTCACACTGAAACACAAAAGCATACACTAACTACAGAACAGCTGTTTATTACTCGATCATCAAAGAAAGAGAAACTAGGGGAAGAATGGATTGTAAAAATAAAAAAAATGGAGACGAGGAATACCAGACTGCTGGGACAATGTCCAGCATGTTACTTCTTTATTCACACAGATTAAGGCTCAACACGCAACACCAGGCCAGTTGCAAGGCAGGCCCCAAGGTCCGCAGCACTGGAGACGCCAGGTAGTTAATCCACTAGTTCACTCCTACGGAGAGGAGAAAACCAGTGCAGCGGACCTCGGGGACGGATTTGAACAGACCTGCTCTACACACAGCAGACCACTACACAGAGCTTTCCATCTGTGTCCCGGCCACATCGGGCCGGCCTATAGGAGCTCAGCTGTCTTGTTGTCAATTGGGCAACGCATAGAGGTGGCACATGTTTAATAGTCATTGGGTCAAACTAAAGCATTACACTTTCCACACCTCTGCAGTCATACACTGACAGAATCCAAACTCACAATCAAGGTAAGAATTCAGCATGCACCTGCACCAAGCCTTCTGATAAGACATTACTTTTTTTTAAAACAGCCTTGATAAAACAATCCACACTGCCGATATCAGACATATTCTTTCTGTTACACTTGGAGAACGGCACAAAACACATTTTAACACTGAGGCCCAAGCAGCAGCAGGCCGGTATTTAAGGGTGTAGTTCCTCAGGTTAGACGTGCGTGTGTGATAAAATGGGGGGGGGGGGGGGGCAAAGAGAGCATCCTGTGCAACAGTCAATTCACGTCTGTGTCAGCCCAGTTTAGATCTGGTTGAGAAAGTGGGGACAACCATTGTCATCCAGCCGACGTGTTAAAATGTCACAGCCGGTCTCTGTCACAAGAAGGGTGTGCTCAAACTGGGCCGAACGCTTCCCGTCTCTGGTCACAGCTGTCCAGCCGTCCGGCCACGTCTCATCCTGCCAGCCACCTACGCAGAACACCAAGAAACAATAAAACACAGGTAGTTCTATACACACACACCCCCTGACAACCACCTACGCAGAACCCCAATAAATAATAAACACAGGTAGTTGTACACACACACACACACACACACACACCCCCTGACAACCACCTACGCAGAACCCCAATAAATAATAAACACAGGTAGTTGTTTACACAAACACACCCCCTGACAACCACCTACGCAGAACCCCAATAAATAATAAACACAGGTAGTCGTTTACACACACACACACAAACACACCCTGACAACCACCTACGCAGAACACCAATAAATAATAAACACAGGAATTTGTACACACGTTAAGACAACGACCAACCATTACCGACACACCGTTAGCATATGCAGAAACACAACTTAAAACTTCAGTAATGTCTTTACCTTCACAGATCATGGGCTCGATGGTGAATACATGGCCAGGCTTCATCACGCCAACTGCTTTGTTTTCTGCAAAGACAAAATCCAGCACTTCATAAAATTCCCCCCACAAGCCCCCTCAGGGTATAATAAAGTAGACTACTATGTTCAACTTATTGGTGTAAGAAAAGGGAGTGGAACTCACTGGCATAGTGTGGCACATTAGGGGCAGTGTGGAACAGTTTGTGGATGCCATGGCCACAGTAGCTCCGCACCACAGAGAAGCCATTAGCCTGGGCATGTTTCTGGATGATGTTACCAAGCTCCCTGTAGCGTACACCAGGCTTCACTAGAAGGCAAAAGGAAATTCAACGGAGACAGTGGATTAACTGTAAAAGAAAAATCACATTCACCATTAGGACTGGCCGACATCAAGTGAGAGATCCTACCAGAGTCAATGGCTTGCATAAGGCATTCAAAAGTCGTCTGGACAAGCTTCTTTGCCCCTTCATCCGCCTCACCAACAAAAAATGTCTCATTGAGGTCACCATGGTATCCATTGTGGTAAACAGTAATATCGACTGTTGAGAGAGGGGAACAGAAAACAAATAATAGTACACAATTGCAAATTGCTCTGCACATTTTTAAACAGATCGATTTAAGATCCTAATGAGTCTTTTAATATGCGTCTGCCCAGTACAATGTTTCTAAACCTTGTGCACTCACATAAAAATCTAATAAACAATGACTTGTTGTAGCATGCTATTCAATGGTACGATAAACACCAGCGTTCGGTACATTACCTTGTAATAATGGACAACGCATTGGAACAAGGGATAGCGGAGTCCCTTTGCAGAGTTCCTTTTTACAAGGTAATGAACAGAACAGAAAGGTGTTCATCCTGCTTATACCACAGTACACAAACGGCTATGGAAAAATCTACTAGTATAAATTACTGTTTGCCTTTATATATTTACTTTTTCTTAATGACATTATTATGGGATGTTACGCCTGTTGTGCATGAATGGAAATGAATGAACACTTAACCATATCATAATAGCGTTTTAGGTAGCAGTTACTGAAACTGTATTCACAGGCTTAATGGTTAACAACTTCTGACATCACAATATATTTTCTAAATATTTGCAATGATTACTACTGCAATTGTTATATCGCTTTCCTTATTACTTCACAAATCACATTCATTACACGACCCAAAAAAATTACAATCTCACACCATATATGAAATGTTTTGCTGCGCTTAGCTCTTTCCAAACATCTCTGTGGTGCTCTCTAACAGCATTAAGTAATTCAGATAGAAATTGTGGCCTTCCTTTTAAAAACATTGGATAACGTTTATATGGTCACCGTTTAAAAAATAAGTATTACTTCAATGTTGGATGCCTTCGCATTTAAAACAGACAATTTGGAATTCAGTTTCCAGGGCAACCTTTTTTGACTATGAAAATGGGGAGACAGACAGAAGCATGGAGACGGGTATCGCTTTTACCACAATATATTCAGCGACGTAACCCAGGTTGGATCATAAAGTTGGCTAACATTTGTTGGCTTGCTAACAGCATGTATCGCTATACTGTTTGGTATTAAAGGTCCTATGTAACCAATGCAGGTTCACCCTTTCTTGGATTTCCCCAGTGAATTCGAAACATGCACGTGTAGATATACACACACACACACAATTGTTTTACTCACCGGCAAAAACATCCCGCTCACTGAAATCTTCTACTAATGCAAATTATCTTGCGCGCCATGCCAATTTAATACATTTATTTGTGCATAGCTGGCTAACTAGTAATGTGCAGTGTTTGCTAGTGCCGCATAACTCTGATCTATGTAAATGGCTATTTAACAATGTGTCGTGTTTTGCATATCACATGAATTCACTGCTGTTGCTGTATTTTGCACTTCACCATGAGCCACTAATATGAATAAGAAACATGGGCAAGACCGTATCATTGGCTGAAATGTCCTTGGAGATGTTTACAGGCCCTGTAAACATGCTTTTTGTAAAAAACTTTTAATTTATTGTATGAACAGTTTGTCCATACAGATAAGAACGTTATTCGCCTAGCCTGTCCGCAATTCCAACAGGCTAGGGGAATGTGAATCATGTCGGTGACATTGTCAATTGGTTTATCTTGAGGCGCCGGTGCCAGGACCTGGTTTTCACAGTGTGAGTGCCTGATGCCATTCACACCAACCCAGAGGCAGTCTATTAAGTTTAGGTCCATTTTTGAAAGGAAGACATTGGTTTTGTCGCCCCCATTCCTCTGCATATAATTCAGTGCATGGTTAAATTGGTGGGATTTAGGCTAGTCTTGAAAGGAAAAAAGCTGTCTAAAACCATAGCTGTTAATTTTTACATTGTGAAAAAGTAACTAGGCCATTTAAAATGTTGAGCTGCTAGTTGCTCACTGTGCTGAACAGTTAAACCGCCAAACAGTTGAATAGCAACAAGAGTAAACATAAAAAAAAGTTTTCAAAAAAATCTATCGCTTTTTACTAGAAGCATACACATACCTAGCATAGCTGAACCTAGTCTCAACAAGTTGCTCTGGATAAGACTAAAATATATATGCCAAAGAAATGATGTCTTGTCAAAGCTGTCAGAGATATTTCTGAAAATGTGTCATTACAGAACTCTATCAAATAATTTTTTTTTGTCAAGAACCCAAACATGACAGAATAGCATCATAATATAAGCGTGACCCAGCGTGGAACCTTTGGACAGTAGAACACATTAGGTGACAGCTTATGGAGTATTTGCTTTTCAGATCCCCAATCAATTCACACCCAAAGAGATGAAGAGCCTGAAATAAGGAGATAAAGCAGCTTTTCACTGTTGTTCCCACAGAAGCCTACCGTTGAGGATATCCCCATCCACCAAAGGTCTCCGGTCTGGAATGCCATGGCAGATGACCTCGTTGACTGACGTGCAGCAAGACTTGGGGAAGTTGTAGTAATTAAGAGGGGAGGGGTAACAGTTTCTGGCAGTGCAGGCCTACAGTGAAAGAAAAGAAACGATTTACACATCAACAGCTAACACTACATACAGAAAGAAAAGAATAAGTAATGACTGCAGCAAGATGATGTTGACAGAAGAGCAGCATCTTTACCAGGTGTACAGAATGGTCAATCTCCTCAGTGGTCATGCCAGGTTTCACCATGAGGGCAGCGATGTCCAGCACCTCACGGGCGAGCTACAAACAATCAGTGTTTTTAAAAGTCTTTCTCCTCCATCGCAATTGAAAAAAGGTTACAGAGTAGTGGAATCGTTTACCTTACACACAACTTTCATTCCTTCGATGTCGTCAGCAGAAAGGATCTTGATCTGTGAGGTTCCCTTCAAAGACTGCTCAGACTCAGACATGCCTTTTAAAAGAAAGAAGAAGAACATGAATACTGGCTTTGTTTTACAATAGCTATTACATTTTTACATCAAAGTGACCCTGATAGCTATCCATCAAACAAAGTCAATGAAAATCACTCACAGACTTACGCTCAAAACTAAACTACATACGGTGACACTCCAAAGCATACGGGAAATACATTAAATGTACAAGAAATACAGTCTCTTACTTCACTTCAAATCCTCACAATAACAGATTCACACCATTAGAGGCTCCAAACATCCCCACCCAAACTGGTTTAAACTAATCTATAGACCACATCAGCACCTGTTTGGGGGCATAATACAATTGTTCTGAGAAACTCCAAACCCTAATGCCATTATGAATCCTGCTGGTCCAAATCAACCACTTTGCTGGTTAATACCGAAAGATACCATTTGTATGACTGAATTAGCATTTGCCACAATTAGAAGCATCATCAGTAACAACATTAATAGTACATTTATGCCGGGGGAAGGACAGAAATGACAAAACATTGGTATCAAATTGTGTAGTATGAAAATGCCTTTCTCATCGTTGAATTCCTTCAGTGCACTATCGCTGCTCAGTTGTTGCCACCACAAAAGAAATGTATACTGCATGTTTTCCGCAAAAGCAGGCTTGGTTCATAAACGTTGTAAAATCCACTAATGCTGTTATGGTAAAGCTCTTTTGGTTTTCTTCATTCAAAATGTGGCTCTAACTTGTAAAATATACATTTCTTGTATAAAATGCATTTCAAATTGGTTTGAACTGTGGAAACTATAAGGTATATCCCACCCCTAAAAGCTAAAACGAAGTAACGCCCGAGGTCACATTTGCTTTCAAAAGTCTGCATTTTCAAAACTCAGACATTCCCAAAAAGATTTTAACTGCATTGTAATTTAACAAATGCAGATGACACACAACATTGTAAAATACATAATGCGGTGTGAACATAGTTTTCTGAACATAGTTACGTTTTTTAAGGTTACAGTAATTAAATCTGAATAATATTATATTGATTGTACTTGATCAACACTGTTCATGATGAAATAGCCGGTCTAGCACTAGACCCCGATCACTTTTTTTTCTTGAACTTTTCTTGAATTTCTATAATTTAATGATTGTTTTTACAGTTTTTCGTTTTCAGAGTTGCATTTAGTTTAGGCCCAAATATGTAATTCTTATTAAACCACTTAGTAATAAATGACAGCATTGGTTTCAAAGATCATGCTAGTTAGTCTTGGGTGACTAGGAAAAGTTATAGGAAAATAAAATGTTTAATAATGGACACAACCTAGGACATGGATCTCAAAACATCCGCCACTCACTCCGCACTCAACAGAAAGGCAGAAGAGAGATAGGAGAATCAGACTTTTCAAATAACTATTTAACAATAAAAATGTGCAATGTGAAATAAAATGTCATGGTCAATAACACGTTTCCGTAATTCACACCAATCTTTTTCTGCATTGTGTTCCCCTATGTGAAGATGCAGAATCCTGCATTAGCACGACCTCTGAATGCATGAGACCATTCTTCCACACTGGTCAAATATCATTAGAAGAGAGCAAAGGGGAGCAGAATTAGACGAGGAATTACAATGTGTTAAGAGCAATTGTGATAGTTCCTACACAAAAGATCAGGGGAAATGACCCTGCAGCTCAACAAAAATACACATATTTTCTAAAGATGTAGGCTGGGAAGCGTTTCATTGTTATTTGGAAGACAAATCTTGCTGTAAGAGCTGTAGGCCGAAATCAAACCCACACTGCTACAGTTTGACTAAGTGGGCATTTTTGTGGCAAATTCATTTAAATCAAGTTGTTCTGGTAAGGTAACATGGTTTAGGATATTATTGTATTACAAAACCTGTGTGTACATACAGTATATGGATAACAACATTGATATGGGCCTCATAGTCAGTGAAGGCAACATCACTAAAACATTGGCCACAACAATAGGTTTGCAGAGACGGCACAACGACTGTACAAAACCACAACACTACGATAAAATACACACCATGGCTTTAATGCAACAGCAAAGGATAAATGAAAATACTGTCATGCAAAAACACAACACATTTGGCCATGCTTCCAATTCCTGTCTGTGTTTGCTGATTGAGACACACAAAAACAAAGAGCTACGCAACATAAGGTACAACGGTACGCATGATGCACATAAGCGCAGACCACTGGAGAGGATGAAAGGGGATTGTTGTTGCGGGACGTACCTGCCATAAGACCTACTTCTGCTGCTGAAGTGGTGAGTAGAAGAGAGCTTCAGAAACTGGTCTCTTGCACTCCATCACAAGGACATGTACAGAGCCCCTTTCAAATTTGTTTGTTCGCTCACACGCTCACACACACGAGGGCTGGCATATTTTGCCATACCACACAAGTGCTGGCATTCATTGCCATCCCACATACACCAGTGCTGGCATACATTGCCACACCACAGAGACACACACGCGCTGGTATACACTGCCATCACAAATACACGTGCTGGCATACATTGCCACCGCAGATAAACACGTGCTGGCAGAATGTGCCATACAACATCGACCAACTGGCATACTTGTGTTACGAAATGCCTTTGTTTTAGCAGACGTTTGCCTACAAGCTAAGTAAGGACGTAAACATTACAGGCTGTGTGTACTAGAATCAAATGGCTTGACTTGGGGATTTTTGAAATGTAGCCATTTAAGGAATGATTTTAGGGCCCTATACATTTCCTGGCAGGATGAATCCATGCATTAACACCAAATTTAACAAAATAAAGTTTTATTTTTAATTAAAAAAACATTAAAAGTATGTTTTGTTCCTTATATTGCTCAGTAGTTGAGTGACAAGCACATCCTTTGTCACTCAGTGCACAATGTTACGGTTGTGAACATTTACATACGTTAAGAAAATTGTTGGTGTGTGCGGACAATAATATCGCACACACAAAAACTAACTACAATCATAGTAGCGCGCTGCCATAAACAGAAGCTTCAAAAAGGTCTACCTGTCTAGTGATGTGCTGATAGACTCAGAACCCACAATCCTTCTGTGATTTCCGCAGTGATAACATCAAGTGGGCAGGATGACAGGACTAGGACTACTCTTTGCAACATCTACCACAATTACAAAGCTAACCCGCTCTTTCGTGGAACCGGTTTGACACCCCGGAACTAGACAACACTACGCAAATGGTGTGTTTCAGACACATTTTCAATATTTACGGGTTTATGGTCGGGTGTGAGCTTCAGAAGTGCACTTGCATATATTTGCATATATTTTACAAAGAAATTCTATGGATATCAAAGGATTAGACGGATTTCACAAGGCCCTAGGAAAAAACTAAATCTGTAAAGTATCTATCTTGGACAAATGAGAAAAGGTAAGACAGTAGAGTGAATGTGCTGAATGCATGGTGCAGCGATATCCATGGTTGCCTAAGACAGTTTAGTATTCTGCTAGACAAACAGTAGGTCACTGGAAAACATCTATTATTTGACAGGGTTCAAGTATTTTCACAAAACATTTGCTAAGAAACTAGCATAAAGACAAATGTGTATCTGCTACAACAACCATCTTCTGTAACCTACACTTCTCTCTAACCGGTCAACAGAAAAAAAATATAAATCTGTGCATGCAATACTCCAGTTCAGTTCCAGTTGAACAGTAAGTTGTTAGTTGACTGACGTGAATAAAACAAAACCTGGCACCAATATTGAAAATGTTCTGTAGTAGACAACGTTTAAAATGTGTAGAACTAGACAGAGGACCTCAAAAATACATCTGATGCAACTAGCTATCAACAGCACCGAGGCAGACATGCCAGACTGGCGATCAGTGCTGACAGTCAAATATTTGATGGTTGAGCTGCATATAGTAACATTCAACTTAGCAAAAATGTAGACTGATCAAATTAAGGGAACAGCTAAATCACACATCGGATCTCCATAAACCAAAAATATGAAGGATCAGAAGCTTTACTGTAAAGATCACCAACCGACTAAAGGGTCAATTTAAACTCACAGTAGTGTGTATGTGCCTGTATGCACTCCCGACAATGTCGGGGGGGGAATCAGGGCATCAGTGAGCCCTGGACAGTCTGTGGCGCTACTTGGCAGCGTCGGATACACCGATACATGTGTCCCAGAGGTTCTCTAGCATCTGGCATCATGGCCTTCATCATCCAGGAACTACACACTGGCCACGAGGAACCACATTTTGGAGCAGTATGCATCTCTTGAAATATTGATACTTTTCCAGACAGAGTACTGGGTTCCAATAACAACATCTTTTATGAATAATATTTAAGGCTTTGAGAAGATTTTGAAATGGGCAGCAATAGTTCTTGAACATTGAAAATATACAGAGGCAACCTCAGTCAAAGAGTAGCTTTACCTAGTGGATGGTCAGCATAATCGGGTCTTTGGATGTCACTAGGAACGGGCCTCTTTGGAATCTAAAAAAGGAAGCAATGAAAGAAGAGATTGATTATAAAAAGCATACAGAAGGAATGAACGCAAGTTTTCATGCATGACTACAGATGCATACATACACACAGTCCTGAAGATTCATGGGTATGACGCTACAAGCATGGCACAGCTTAATTTGATTCTCCCATTCCTCTCTGCAGATCCCCTTAAGTTCGATCAAATAAAATAGGAAAGATGTCGCACAGCCTATTCAAGTCTCCAGAGATGTTCAATCGAGTCCAGGTTCTGGCAGGGACATTCCAGGACATTCACAGAGTTGTCCTTTCCAACAAAATCCTGTCTTGAGTGCAACGGACAATCCCTTCAATCGGATGGCTTGGTTTTTTCTCTGACATGGACTAACAACGGCAGGACCTTATGAAAGTGTTTGCCTGTCTAATGATCATCTGAAGGGTGATCAATGGATACTGGAAGCACCTGAACACAATTTCAAATTTCAGAGCAAAGAGTATTTTTTTGTCTTTATGTTGAGATTGATTTCAATTAAATAAGGTGATTGTCTAACAAATTGGGGAAAAAGTGAACAGGTTTGAATACTTTATATATTAGCACCCCAGCCTTAATTAGAAAAGGTCACTTACAAGTGGGTAATGAGGGCGTAGTTTGCCTGTATAGCGGTAACCAGGCCACGGGTCAGTGTTGGTGTCGCTCTCCAAACAGTTCTGAACCTCATCCTGGTTCTTATCTTCTTCTGACAAAAAATGTCACACACACACACACACACACACACACGAAGGTCAGGAATGAGTCTTTCTGACAGTTGACTCATGCACTTTTATATTGATAGTGGCAAGAGAGGCCTGTAGATCCCTTGATATTACAGTGGGATCATTCTTTTGGTCAGCCAAAAGGACTGCAATGGCACACCTAACCCACGATGTAAAAGTCCTTTTCCAGACTGCGGGGTTGGTACAGCAAACATTTTAACAGTTACACATTTGATAGTTAATTCTGCAAAAGATGAAATACTAATCCAGGAACAAAATCTAATAATAATAAATCTAAAATAAAAGTGCAATGAGTAAACCTATCACTAACATAACATTCTACCGTCATAGTGCGGGTACGACCCATTCCTAAATATGAACAAGAGGTACCTTCGATATGCAGCATTAACACCTAGCTGTTGTAACCTTCTACTCAAAACCAATACAAGTGCATATCCAAGACTACACACACACACACACAGACATTGTTTTTTTCAATTTCTTTACCCTGATAAGACTGCAGCTATATGCTGCTTGAATGAACTGGGAGGCAAAGCTTTGTTGTTTCTTCATGTTTCTGTGTTGCTCGGTGGATATTAATACTGGGTTGATGCCAGTGTTGATGTGTAAACATGTTTGAGTTGTTAGCAGCTGCATTGGCTACTTTCATTAAGCAGTGGTGATCTACTGCAAATGTATTATCAACAACTCTCTGTTCCTCACTATTGTAGTCTACAGGTATGCCAAAAACTAAGCTGTAAGATTGATAACATTTTTGTCTAGAATGTTGGTTTATCTATGCCCCCACTCACTATTGTAAAACCAGCTGTTCCTTGTAGAGTTTGGCTTACAAAACGGAATACATTTTTTATTATGACGTCCGCAAAGGCTCATTAAAATAGAGATGTTTTTTCAGCTCAGTCAGAAACACTTAAAAGGCATTCAATAGACATTTTAAAAATGCATTAATTTGGGTTCACATGTGAAATGTAAAGAACCTGCCCTACTGGTTAAGATTACGTACCGTTACAGTCACATGTCCGTCATTAAAAACAAGCAAACATCTGCAGTGCTGTCTTCTTGGAGAAACTCTCCATGTTACATGAATATTACAATTAAGATCCTGCAAGAAACGAATGGCAACAAACCAACTCTGAAACTCCCTTTGCTTTCTGTTTGCCTAACTCTAGCAACAAATTCTAGACTAAGCTCATACGTGAAACACTGAGACTGACTTGGCTTGAAGGAACAGAACAACATTTTGTCAGTAACTATTTTGCAAAACTATATTTTTTTTAAACTGGGAGAGAAGCTGGAATGCGAAACATAAAATCAACTACATAGAAGTAATACAAGTAACTCAAGTTAGATCCAATATGTGACTGTTCTGCTATGTGGGGGAACTTGGGACAGACAATCAAGAGCAACTGTGGGGATAATGTTCTCTCTTTCTGTGGGGATAATGTTCTCTCTTTCTGTGGGGATAATGTTCTCTCTTTCTGTGCCCTATAGAGCAGGTGCCAACTCATGGGAAGGCAGAGTGTGTGGATATTCCTAACCCGGAAAATGGTGGCAGTAAAAATAATGCAGACCCCTTAAATTCATGGAAACTTGGAATAAATAAATATGGTCATCCACATGACTTGATTAACAGTCATGCTGAAAAGAAAAAACTTTGAAGATACCTACTTGCTTTTTTGTGCAGCTGCTTGTGAGTAGCCCAGCTCCCTTTGAAGCACTCCTGAATCAAGAAACAAAAAGACGAGGAATACATGAACCTCTACATCAGACACATAAGGAATGTGAGTGTGCATCATCAATATTAACAGGCAGAAAGACAAACCTAGAGGCTCTGAATCACACACCTTAGATCAATTTCGCAGCTCCACCATGAAAAACTGCAGATGCAGTTTAAAAGTAGATAATAACACCAGCAAGGTAAAAATAAATTAAGCTAGTAGAAAATACCTAATCATATCTATAGTAGGTATTATAGAACTGGATTAGAGTTCTAAACTCAACGATTAAACTTGTACTTGACTTTTCAACCATTTAAGTAATAAGGTACGAGGGGGAATGGTATTTTACCAAATCAACACAGCTTAAAGCAGCTCATAGGTACAACCATTACAGACTGCCAGGACATGCCTTATTGCTGTTGTAAAATGCAATTAGTATGTGATGTCATAGCCATTGTATCATACCAAAGATTTCAACCAATCCGAACCTAAAACACCCAGTTTATAATTGCTTGTATAGCTTGCACATCAAATGGATAGGCAATGATAAGAATAATTAACATCAACATAACAAGATTGCAGTTATGTTAAGGTGTGTAAAGTTAGCAATCCACTGAAATAAGAAGTGTGATGATTTACCTCAGATTTGCAAGGAATATTTGACATTTCCCCATACTGAGCTCCTTCTCTACTTGGCAGACTTTCCAAAACATTAAAATAAAACATAATGCAATGCATTTTCCATATTAATTAAACTTTTGAACACACTCCCCCAGAACAGTTGATAAAACATTGTACATGGCATCAATGTGCCCAAATCTAAAACTATTTGGCTGTTATGTGCCAAACCAAACCACACTTTAGAGTGAGCATGCATGAAATAATTCACCAACACTAAGCTAAAAGGTTTAGGAGATATAGACACACTCCATTTATATTATAATGTATCGTATAAAAAAATATATATTATATTGAATCATTTTCACTGTACGGTCGATTGAAGCATGCCTACGGTTTTCTTACAGATGGTGTCTTACGTTTGTTAGGTAACATTTTTTATTAAGATTTGAATATCTTTTCCTGATTTATAGGCATTCGTGTTAAACCGCACACAGATACATTAATTGGTCCGTAGTGACCAGGTTATGTTGCAGTCTGGAAAATATAGCTTTGTCATAACCTCATTGACGGATGGTAAATGGCATTTCAGATCTGGTCATTTGCTTCGCGCAAGTTACTGTCCTCCCTGACAACATTCCCTGGCCCATCAGCGACATATGAAGTGAACTATGAGAGAGCTTACGTTTAGCTCAACCCTCAAGTATAATCAACCCTTCTAAACTTGCTACACAGAGTAACCCTGGCCGTTTAGCTGAGGGATACCTACAATCTGGGCCAAGGCACCTTAAAATAAAATGCAGGTTTACATTGTCATATTTTCTAATAATGTTGCCATTGTAAAAACTTTCTGCCATGACCAATGCACTGTAAAAGACGAGAGGAGAATAATTGCAATGTAAATTGCCTAAAAAGCTAGCTAACTAACTAACAAGTTCTTTGTAACAGGTGTCAAATCTGCTACTTTGTATATTTTTGGGGATTTTTTTTTTTTATTCCAGACGGGGCCACTCTAGCCTGCTTATTGCCTTCACTCAGCGGATGGGGTGTCCAAAAGCGGAATATGTTACTGAAAATCATTTTCTACTAAGAAAAACCGAGGGGTGGACACCGCTCTCCTTAGTGGCCCTGCGAGTGAGATGTCAGATATGAGATATGCCAGTGAGATATCTCACTTTATGGCACCTCCTCGTCAGGGCAGGGGGAATGAGAGAGTGGCCCCAATAGGAATAAAGTGTTTAATTTATATAAAGTTAGATGTTATCATCAATGTCAGGAACACTGCTCTCCAAACAATTTGGAAAGTACAGCTACTTGTTCAGTCGTGACCAGGTTTTATGTTGCAGAAAATATAGCTTTGTTATAACCTCATTGACGGATAGTAAATGACGGTTTAGATCTGGTCCTCTGCTTCACGCTGGTTAATGTCGTCCCTGACATCATTCCAACCATTTGAACATTATGGTTGGCCCATCTGCGACATTTCAAGCGAACTGTTGAGAGAGTGTATGTTAAGCTCTCAACTCCATTATTCTCAACTCTTCTAAACCTGTTACACAGAGTAACCATGGCCGTTTGTCTGAGCAAAATCAACGATCCGGGTCACAGCACCTGTGAGACCGACGTTGACGCGCTGCTGCTGCAAACAGTTTAGCAGTAAGTGCCTCCAGTGAAGCCTGGTCCCTCACTGGGCTCAGATTTGCAGTACTCTGAGACGCGCATTCAATGTTGATGCTAGTAATAAATTGACACACTATTGAACACAATAGAACAGGCTAATGCATAATTTTTTTGCGTTGTAAACACATGTTACATTAACTTGAGCTACTAATTTAGTAAAGTTTCAATTGTATAATGTAATTTATGTTTTAGCAATATTATGAACACTAAGATTATTTTCAACGTTATCATTCTTAATCTGGACACATTTTAAAAAAGGGTTAGGATTTTAGGTACTGATTTATATCTGTGAAAACGTATAAAGAATAATTTGTCCTGGAGACACCAACCCACTGTAGCATGGATGCATTTAAGGAGAATTCAACAGTTAAAGCAATTAACTAACATGTGAGATATTGGACCAGAAGGAGCAAAACAAAATTAGTCTATGCAAGTTGAAACAGACATATACGGCTAACTCAATCAGCTGTAGTTACCTAGCCAGCCATTCATTCATTCTTTCTTTCGTTTCAGTGTCAATGAGCAAGTTAGGCAAAGTACAACTAACTGGTTAGCCAGGTGGCATGTGAAACCTTGTAAGCTTCATGTACAGCTAACTAACTAGCTAATTAGCTAACTAACCCAGAACGAATTCAAAGGATACATGACTTAGTTTAATTCTAATGCATAGCTAACGTGTATGTAACGGTGCAAACCATTGCTTGTAGTTAAGGTTTTACCCAAGCGTTGATGTAACTAGCTCGTTAGTTATTTAGCTAGGTAACTTCTTATGCTAGACTACTTAGCTAAAGCCAATGGGTGAGGAACTTAATCAGGTCTACTAGCAATGTTCAACGCTAGCTACAGTAGCTACCTCGTGATGAAGGATGCTGGGCCGTCATGTATCAGATCATATCCTCTCCAATGAAAAAAATAATAATACGAATGGTACCTGAGAACAGAAGTAGGAGCCTTGTATCCCGAGCTTGATACAGGTTGGGCACTGAAGTTTGGCCTCGATGCTACAGCCTTCTGTTTCGCATTCCCGAGCCTCGATAGCCGCCATGCCTGTAGTCTGGAGGGGTGCGCTGAGACTGGGGCGTGAAAGTAGACGGTCTGTCCGGTCGGCGTCAACTAGAGAGACCGCCTCGCGAGCGGTACGAGTGTTCAGTGCACATGACTCATGATATATTTAACATAATATAATAATAGCGGTGACCTTGGTTGGTTATATATATGATAAAATAAATAGTATTTGTGCAAATATAGTAAACTGCTGTGTATACAACTTGTTTATGATTAGTTACACAACACAATATTATGTATTTGCTTATTAATTCACAATAACATGAAAAGACTCATATAGCAATACTTCAATCATTTAAGTATTTCAATCAACTTTTTTACGCATGCCCAAAAGGGACCTGTCACGTTGGACAGTCTGTCCAATGAATTTCAACGTTCTACACGTAGAATGTGGAAGATGGCGACCGCGGAGCCGGTGAGTACCCATACCGACCAAAAATATTCCATAATTATATTGGAATCCATTTACCAACAAACATTATTGCAAATAGACTAATACTAGGGCGAATGTAATTACTTAGAATAAAATGCATGGTTACGTGGTGATATTCTCTGATGTTTTTGCCATTGTAAAAACTTTATACCACGACCAAGCAGTGTAAAAAGCGAGAAGGGAATAATCGTTTTGTGAATCGCCCCAAAAGCTAGCTAACTAACTAGCTACCTTGCTAGCAAGTTCTTTGTAACAGGTGTTGGACTTTTTTGTGGACGTAGAATGTTACATTTCGACATTATTTTTTTTTCCAAACAAATGTGTTTTTATGAAAGTATTTATTTGTTTTTCCACTCTGGTCTGCTTATTGCCTTCACTCAGCGGATGGGATGTCCCAAAGCTAGATAAATTACTGAAAATCATTTTCTACTGAGGAAAACCGAGGGGGATAAAGCTCAAAACATGAAAAGGAAAGTTTTGAGTGAAGAACAAAAGGGTTCAATTTATGAGACCACTGCAAATTGAACCCCTCTGTTCCTCACTCAGAACTTTTCAACATTTCACAGTAAGCTGTTTTAAACAACTCTCACTAACAAAGACACAGCAAGCTTGCAGCTAATATCTAATCAACATTAGCATTATTCCACCATGTTTAGCTATGACTGGCCTCAAAAGATGAACCTAATGCTGTACCCAGTTTAATAATGTCTGTCTTGTGGGTTGACTAAAATCCCTATAACTTCCCCTAAATCTTCTCAATGTCAACATTGTAATTGGTAAACATATTTGTATGTCTGTAATGTACCCAAATTCTTGTGAATAGACATTTCCAATACATGTCAAAGTACAGCTACAATTGAGAAACCATAGGAAATCACACATATGGATCAAATCAATAACTCAATGTGGCTTCAATACTGTTTTGAAGTTTGTCCAACTGCTTTCTAAGTGCTGATGGAGTCTTGGTGTAAAGGGACGTTGCTGTGGCTTGATAATATAATGCTATTTCTTAAAGTAATTAGTAGATAAACCTTTACTTTTTAATTTAACCTGTTTGATTTGAGATGCAGTATAATATTAACTACCTTACTAAGATTACACTGAATTGGAGCTTGTGAACTAATCTTAGCATCGCTAGATGTTTTTGTCATTCCTAGCAAATGACAACAATTTTGATGACATGATGATGGTGGCAGTGTTCTTTTCTAGTTAATATTTGACTACTTCAGCAATGTTGGCATATTTCCCATATTTTAATGTTGACTGAAGAATAATGAATTCCTGTTTGGAGTCATTAGCCCCGTTTTAACGTTTGCTCATCATAGCAGCGCCATCTGTAGCGTGTAATGTTGATAACAATAGTATCAATGGGACCAAGTGATGGAGGCGTCAGTTAGTACACTTCACAGACCAGAATCAAACCCCTTTCAAATGTCCATGTTGTTAGAAAGAAAATCCAGCAACCATACATGGGGAATATAAATAACAGTTAAAAAAACAGACAGTCTTTTCTTCATTTTATTTTGGATTATCACCCCGGGAATAGTTCACGTGTCTGATTGGCCATAAGGGCAACATTTGACCCACCAGCTGGGAATGGGATTACATTAGCGATTATTTAACAGCCACTCTCACCCAGAGCTCCTAATAATAGTACCAGCATACATTCCCATCATTATTTTGTCAGCAAATCAACTGACAAAGTCAACCTAGTGAGTTAGCCTACCAAATTCCATGAACCCGTTTCCAAATTAGTTGTTGACCATCTAATTACCCTGGAATTGCAATAGTCTTCATCCAGATCCCTTTTGGCTAGGCAGACTTGCCTTAACTTTTGAAAGCAGACAGCATATCTGTCTGAATATCTTGACGTGCCTCTTTCTTTGCTGTCACCAAGTCAGTTCTATCACTTTACTTGGGCTTCTCAATAGCATATTAGGCTACTCAATCCTATCCTAAATCATTTATTAAAATGTGTAATGCAGAATACAGTTAGATATTGGAATCAACAAACTTAAATTGAAACACATAAAATACACTAACCTTATACAGTATATTAGTAATGAATGGTTCATAAAAAGGCGTACCGAAATCGCAAAGAAGGCTGCAAACATGAGAGTTCGCACTGAAAAAGTGGAGAGGTTGTGCATGTAAATAACTTTTGTACCACTACCCATACCAGTGAGTCACTGTGTAGTCGTGCGTAACGTAAGCTTGACTAGTGCATGTTGGGGTAGCACTTCGTTTTGGATCGCCGTAGGCATGACCGTCCTGCTTAACCTGTTATTTGAAATTGTATTTCCCCAGGAGATTAATGCAAATGCACCCCAACATGCTGAAGAAGGATCTGATGAAGGGACTTGTCAGGAGATAGTGAGCCCAGAGAGCTATATAAAACACCCGCTTCAGAACAAGTAAGTTCACCCTGGCTGTTACTCTTTGAAATGCATTGTTTGTTACAGGCTTCTGCTCTGTAGTATGTAATGTTTTCTTGCCATAAGACCTCTTGCAGAGCTTCATAGGTATTTCTGTGAGGAAATACTAGTTTGCTCTGTTATTTAGCATAGTCACTTCTGTCTTGTATTGGTCTTTTGCCTGTTCAAGTTCTCGTCCCACCCGGTCTCAGTCATTTAGCTCAGTGGTAATATCATGATGCAAACCTTGAGACCTGATTCCAGAATGAGTAAACACAAAGCATTAATTCTGGTTGTGTGGCTTGTTTGTTACTAAGCAAGCTCATAACGTGTGTTTGGACTGTCCGTGAGTAAATAACAATCATGCATTGCACAGTCAAGCTTGGGTGCAATGCTGTCCATGGAATGAATATGGCACAATGCAGTCAACTATGTGCCAAAATGTTTTCTTCCTTATACACATGTTCCTAATTAGCTTTGAGTCTAATGTGCTGTTTATTATGTTTGTTTACCGAGTGTTTAATTAGCGAGTGTTTACTTCATGCTAATCCCCTTTTCTGTTTTGCTTCAACAGATGGTCTCTGTGGTTCTTCAAAAATGATAAGAGCAAAACATGGCAGGCTAACCTCCGCCTCATCTCCAAGTTTGACACAGTTGAAGATTTCTGGGCGTAAGAATCCATAAGACACGTTTTTTCTTTTTCTGATTACATGGATTGTCTGAATATGAAAAATTATAATTTCGAAAATGTGTCCTGAATAGCATTGCGTTGTCAGTGATCCTCTTCACTATACAGCATTTTTGTTTTATATTAACACAATTATCTTGTCATTTCAGTCTTTATAATCATATTCAGTTGTCAAGCAATCTGATATCTGGATGTGATTACTCCCTGTTTAAGGTATGTCTGGAAGAAAGTTCTCAGGGTTCAGGTTTCTGATAGCAATCCATCTTTGGTTTTACTAAGCGTATTAACAATGGGATGAATTGTATAACCAGCGACTGGTTGTGTAACCAACTCGCATGGTTTTCCCAAAATACTACATGGGGAGAACTTAACAAATAGTGCACTTGGAGCTGCTTTTGCAATTCAAATCTTAAATTATTCCCCAACACTGACAATAGGTCATGTTCTAGAGAATAATCACCTAGGTTATGACGGCAAACGTTGCAGTAGCTTATTTAAATTCTTAGGCCTAAGCCCAGGGGTTTTTAAGCGAGACTATTAAGAATTGGAGCAGAAATAACAAATTCAGCTATTGTGTCTATTTGTGAATACATTTTGGTTTCATTTTAGATCTACCTGCCAAACATAAGCTGATTTATGATGAATATTCCGATCTCTTTTATCCACATCCACTGTCTATGATATTTTTGTTGTCCTTGTCAGAATCCTTTACATTCTGTGTTTAGTTCAGATCTCCTGTGTATAATGCTTTGAGAAAGGTCACAACAGCCCTTATTGAAAACCTTAACAAGCAGTCGGAGGCAGTCAGAAAATGTTTTCTGTTTATTTTGATGTGTACACATCTGGGACATTGAACAATGCTCCTTCCGCTGCGTTTAGTTGAGGAATGCTTTGGGAGGACAGCGGGTGTTAATATAGGCAGCGCTGTGTCTCCTCTGGTGGGGCAGGATGGCATCGAGCCCATGTGGGAGGATGAGCGCAACAAACGCGGCGGGCGCTGGCTGATCACACTCAGCAAGCAGCAACGGAGACAAGACCTGGACCGCTTCTGGCTGGAGACAGTGAGTTAGAGTGGGTGTGTCTGTTGCTACATCCCAAATGAACCCCATCTCACTCTGGCTGCCATTGGCACATGCATGCGCATTTGTGACACATACACAGAACGAAATACCTCCTAAATTAATTCTTCACTATTGTTAATAAGGTGTTTTTTATGGATTTGACAATTATTTTTTAATTTTACACTCTTTTTAATTAAAAGTGGACCATGAATTGCATCATTCAAGTGGGTCTTTTAGTAAAAGGGTTTATTAAACCCCCTAGTCAGTGTGTGGAAGTGATAATCTTAGTCCCATTAGCTACAAGTTAACATGGAGTAGGGGTTAGGTGCTGGTTTGAGATTCACAGTGTGTTTCCAGACATTTTGGAAGGAAATGCAGCATTGACCTTCTCAATTGCTGGATTTACAACATCTATAATGCCACTGAAATGTTAATGTATGGTTTCTTATTTTTCCTGACACTTTACCTTCCCAGCTTCTCTGCCTTGTTGGAGAGGCTTTTGATGACTATAGTGATGAAGTGTGTGGGGCAGTGGTCAATATTCGCACAAAAGGGGACAAAATAGCCATCTGGACGGCAGACTTTGACAACAGGGAAGCCATTACACACATAGGGTAAGTTTGATTAATCTGAATGTTTTATTTAATAAGTTTACTTAGCACATCCTTGTTCCACAAGCTTCACCAAACAGAGTAGATGTGCAGACCAACTAGAGTGTCTAATCTTAGTGTTTGTTAAAAGGCTTTTTCCACTGTTCTATTACTGCTTTTGAATTCTAAATGTTTGTTACCACCCTTCTCTAAAATCCATTTGTGCATGTTTACAGGAGAGTGTATAAGGAGCGATTGGGAATCCCAATGAAGATGACAATTGGCTACCAGTCTCATTCTGACACTTCCACCAAGAGTGGCTCCACAACCAAAAACAAGTTTGTGGTTTGAAAATGTACCAGATGACATTCTGTCTATTCGTTTTTGTGGGTGCATTTGTTTACTTAGCTGAAATGCCTGCGTGACACAATCCGAGAGAAACTCATGATGTATACCAAAGCTGAGTCCTGGAATTCAGAACCCTAGCTACCCGAACACACTACCCACCCCCACCACCATGAAAACCCCAAAACACAAGAGAGGACTTGGTAGGAAATGTAACTTGTTCTGAGTGCTCTTAAAACTACCATGATTATGTTGATGTGTTTAATGGCAGGGAATTCAATTGAAAAGCATTAAGAACACGTATCTCTCTGCCCTATATAGCATTGTAATTGCTGTAATTCTTAATGACGTTATGCTGTTTTAATTTATTCTATCAATTAGCTTTTTTGGACCTATGCGCTATGGCCTTACTTCTGAAGTGCATGTAATCAAGCCTTTCCAAACATTTCATCGGTCATTTAGTATTTCTGTTAACATGATTAAAACTCTGGTTTTGCAATTCAGTAGAAGCAGTTTTTATATTGTGGTGTACTTCTTGTAATTTGTACATTCCTTGTTGAAAATGGTTTGGTATTACAGTGATGCTGTATTTCAATGAATACATTTATTAGTGATTGGTTTTGATCTTCTGCCTGTGAAAATACAGCACTAACAAGTCGTAAAATAAAGTTTTTCTGTGAATTCCGCTCATTTATAATATATTCAATCAACTCTAAAGATTAAAGCAATACGGGTGTGTAAAATATGCCTAATATAACATGACTAAGAGCTGTTCTTAGAGCACAACCTTATGCTGTTATGTCCAGCTTGGTATAATACAGCTCCTAGCAGTAATACAAGTTTTACCTGCTGTGGTATAATATGTATTTGTTAGTGCATCCACAATAGAATTGTCAAAGTTTAGTCTTGATTTTAGGCTTTGCATTTATAGTCTAATGCTGGTGTCTAACAACATGATGAATCAGAGTAAATCAAGCAGAGTCAGACAAAATATTGGGCATGCTAAAATAAAGTCACTTACATCATTATGGGGAAAGAAAGTACTTGTAAATGGCTGTACAATCCATGAATAACCTATACATCTGAACAAAATCTGCTGAAATTAAAGGTGACAGTCTAGTCATTGGATTATTTTAAGGCTTAAGTGCTGGCATACAAAGGCAAAAAATGGTGTCACTGTCCAAATTCTTTCAGAGTTTACTGTACGTATAATAATATATGATAATGACAGAGCAGCCCAAACGTGTTATTGGAGAGGTATCATTCTGTAGGTTTTCTTTCCCTTTAATTGGGCAATGATTCTAATTAGCTATGGACAACCTTAATCAGGTTATTCACAACTCCAGTTTGAAAGATTACCTCAGGAAAGTTGTTCTTCTGCCCTGATAAATGCCATTTCCACAGAAAAAGAAATACTAGTATAATAGAAAAAAACAAATCCTGTATCCCCTTGGAATTTAATTTATTGTTGAATAATGTGTATATGAATATTAAACTGTAGTAGCTACATCTACACTACCTATATCACTTGTTACAGCATGTCATGACAGTCTACGTGTCTGTATTGTCATTGCACTAAATTGGAGCCCTGAAATTCTTTCCATTTCATTGCTCGTGAAAGTATAATGGCTTGCCATTATGTCACGTATGTTTCATTTTTATGGTCAATTGCAAAGGCTGCCTTACTTTCATTACCACTATTCAACAGTCATACATTTTTAAATGCATTCAAGTGTTTTAATCCCATTGCATTATTAAACTGAGTTTGTGCTTATGTTTTAGATATCATACGCTTGGTTTATCCATTGGGGTCAGTTATTCACCATCAGCTAAATGGTATTGCCATTGAGTTTCATCACCTCCTGTTCCCTCTAGAGGGTGCTGTAACCATTGTTATGCTCAGACAATTTTGTAAAAGTCCTTATTTGACCAAATGCGATATGTACCTATAATGTCACTTCACTACTGCACAAAATCACTTGTACCTCAGAAGTATTAACCAATGCATTGATGGTGGTTTTGGTTATCAAACATTGGCAATGTATGGGCAAGCTCCGGGTGACAGGAATCCTTGCGGTTACAGCATCTGACTAGTAACTGCATATTAGAATAAGCAGAAAATTTACCTGGCCAAATAAAGGTGGGCAGATTTAAAACATTGCACATATTAGGTGTCTAATGGTGTTATGTGCTATATACCTGAAAGTTCTCATTACCACTGTTGCTTGGATGGGCATTTCCAAGAAGACTCAAAGCTGCAGCCAAAGGTGCTTTTAGGAAGTAGTAAATACTTACCAGACATGCAACACTTTACTTACTACATGCAGCACCTTTCATAAAAACATATTCATGATTGATGGGAAATGTAATACAACAAAATGTGGTGTAACTGAAGAGGTCTTGAATAGGAATATTCACTCCTGTCAACTCCTTGGCTCTGTTCAGCTGTACAATGTTCAGTTCTGCAGAGGTGTCATCAACCAACTGCTGATTTCAGCACTTGCCTTAGGTTTTCTGTGGAATTAAGATCTGTACTAATTGTTGGCTGGCTCTTAACATTCCAGTTTTTGTTCCTCAGCCATTTCAGACTGCTTTTGGGTGTGTGTGTTGGGTTTTTGCCATGCTGGGAAAACCCTGGACAGTTCCTGGAATCTAGATTGAACGGTGCTCCGGAATACCTTTAGAATCAACTGATGTCAACCACTCTGTAAAGCAGTGGTTCTTTGTTTTTGCAGCCAAAACGTTTGTTGTTTTATTATTTTAATCTAGAATTTAACCACTTTAACTAATCTGCAAGAATGTAGTTCAAATCAGGTGTGTTGGTGAAAGGGCAAAACTCGAATGCGCCCCTTTGGAGACACTGGGGTTGGGGGACATCCTCGATAGAAGTGTGGTAAAAATACTGAAATCCACAGAACGGAACGTAATTTTAAACCATTTTGGTTTATTACATTTATTATTAGGGTGCAATGCTAGTTTACTGTGGGTAGGTTTAGAACTGTGTATATCTCGGTTTGTTTGTGGTTCAATCAACACCAGGGTAGTGTTCAGTAACATAATGGATAATTTGTGCTATGATTTAGATCTGTATAACATCTGGATTTTAATATCCAAGTTCTTTGCTTATGTTTAATGGAGACCTTCATTTATATTGTATGCAACATTGTATAGGACTGCAAATCTGTATGGATGTAAGATGTTTACCAAAATTGGCAGTTACATTTAATTATTGAAAATAATGCATATGACTGAATTATGTAACAGCTTAGATGTTTTCCACGGCGCAGTGAAGCAGCAAGGATGTATTATGCTTCCTACTCAGCAGCTTCATGTGTGTCATGTCATAGTTCTGCCATTTCCTTAGGACTGGAGCAGTGGGATGCTGCTTCTATTTTGGTCTCCCTCTCCGGTCCTCTGTGTCAGCTGGCTCCGAGGGAGGCAGCCAAAGCAGTCTGTCACCACGAGGAGAAGCAGATAGCTGGTTACAGTACAGTAGCTAACCCATAGAGACACTCACCCCACAGGTACATGCTAATGAAGCGCGCTGAATCCATAACACAGCCTTGCCACCCCTTACCTACTCCTTCAATATTAACACAGCAATGGTGATCTTTGTACCGCGCATATATACCAGTCAGACATCTCAGGAGATGTAGTGAGGGGAGGATGTCAGAAAATGGGAAATAGACATCGCTTTCAGAGATAAAGTTAGAAGACGATGTAGGCATTTAATGAAAGAGTGAGGGGTAAAAAAAAAGTGTTTGAGCAGATGTGTCAGGGAAATAGGCTGGAGAAGAGAAGGGTGTTGAGGTAAAAGCTCTAGATCTTTCAGCACCTATTCCTATCGCTAATGTAGGGCTGCTCGCAGGTGACATGCCCAACTACGGTGAGGGGGGGTGTTCGGTGCCAAGAGGGAGATAACTGAACCCCCACCAGACATCAGCGACAGCGCTCACACCAGTGAAGAGCCTCTCTCTCTCTGCCTCATCTAAGCCCCCCCCCCCCCCCCCCCCCCCCCCCC